>OMPJ01015135.1:0-43545 GCA_900312935.1 Carapus acus | reverse complement strand
ATGGCTCTGTCCTCTCCCGCCCTCTGAGCCGTCACAGTCTTTCGCTTGCCCAGCAACTGCCACTCACAGATCTTCAAGTAAATGGATCTGAAAGAGTTTACGATCCAAGATATTTTGAACAACTTTCTATCTGACAGCAACTCTACACTCTTTTGTCTAGTTGGTGACATATACAGCACCTGTGCTCGTTCTCTCCATTTGTGGCTTTGCCTCCGGTAAATAGGAACATCCTTTCTGTCCAGTACGGGACCTGAAGTCCACTGTTACTGCCTTGGCTGATACTGGGTGTCTGTAACCATCTTGGAACAACAAACACAGATTTTGCTCAAACATCACATTGTCTTCATTAGTAGAAATCTGCTTTTCAGTGGCCGCACACCAATTGACAATGTGGCAGCTGGTGTGGAGAGCCCCTTTGCAGGGGGCAAATGAGGCTGACTGCTCTGATGACAGATTCGGTTTGACGCCAGTCAAACAGGGTAAGTCTTCGCTCTGACAAAATAGGACAAGTTTGTATGTTTTTCTTTATTTATTGTGATTACAGCAGCAGATTACCAATAAACAAATGAGACCAACAGGAATGAGGGCTTAAAAACTCAGTCTAAAGTGTCACTGATTATTAGTTATTGTTTATTCAATTTTAAACTGAGTTGCCCACACAGCAGTGAAACAAACATAAAAAACACAGTAATTCAGTACTTACCAGTATACTGTACATGCTCCATCGAAATATTTCTTGTATCTTGGATTGATGCAGAACAAATTCAGACCAACATGTATGTTGGAGTTGTGTTTTTTGTTATGATGATAATGGGGATAACAATCAAATGATTTTGGATTCAAGGATTATGCGCGGCATCAGTTCCGATTGGTGATTCAGTACAGTGATGGCTCGAAGGTGGTATGAGGAGCAATTAAATCATCAGAAAGTTTTTCCTCAGATAACAATTTTGACACAAGCACAAGAAAAAATCTGACACAAAAACAGATATTATGACTCTTTTGCTCTTCCCCTGATCACTGGAATTGTACCATTCATGGGAGCATTACTCCTTTCTCCCCTGCATGGACTTTTTGCTCACGACTCTCTAAAATCCATTGACCCTATATTGACTTGTGACGTTTCACAGTTTGATGAATAAAATCACACCCAATTTCCGTGAAAAGGTAGAGGTTGATGTATAAACTCTGAAGTATAGAAACAATATGGGCCTGTACACAGAGGCAGCACAAAAGATCCCCAAAAACTGGATATAATCATCATTTCCAGCTGATGAAATTATTTGCATAGGAACTCTGACCTTGTCTGACATGCCTCATTATCTGCTGTCCTGTAATAGTTTCCAATGTGACGTTTTATTTTCTTTCAGTGTGTACGTCAGGCTGCACACTGTAAACTACGTCGTGTCATTCATGAGGGGCAGGTGGGAAATAAACACTAAGACATGGACACAGGAACAAAAAAAAACTAAACGAAAGAGTGAGCAGAGAATCCTGTCAGCACCTGGCGACTAAATAAGGAAAAGTCAACATTCACTCTGTAGGTGAGCAGTTGGCCACTTGATGGACTGAATTTATCACTCTGCCCAAGTCAACATTTGCTCATCGGCCATCTGGTTTGTTGTTTTGCTTCACAGATATTTTCAAAAACTTAAAGCATTTGGTAATATAGAAAAGAAAGTATTTAGCTGACATCGTCTGCACTGGCACAACATCAATGTGATGCAAACAAGATGCCTGTTTCACTAACTAAGAATAAAATGGTTGTAATCGTCACACTTCCATTATGTGGTGTCTGGCAAACACAGAACCTTAATATTCATATATAGAAGATGAAATCACAGTTGAAAATGATTTCAGATGATTAAAGATGGCAGTGTCAATGGAAATCAGATGATGTGTTCTTGATGTTTTAACAACTCCATATGTAAAAAGAAGCATCAACTGATTTTTAGAATGCTGAGTCCAAGTATGAAGTACAAGAATTCAAACATTTTTTGAAATTCTTGTTTTTGCAGAATAATCTGTAATATTCCAAAGTCTAGAGTGCTCCTTTAAAGTTATTAGTATGTTTTCCTTGAGATTTTGTGATGAACACATGAGAGTGCATTAAATACACAGACGTTAACAGCATGAATGTGCTGTAAAAACAGTTTGGGTCTAAAACAATAATTTGTGAAGTCATATTATGTGAACATTTCAGGAGTTAAGTCTCCATGCAGAAATCCTCTCCTTGTGAATACATGTGGAACATACACATTGAGTCAGTACAAACAGACTGACAAAGCAGAGGAGCTCACCTGGTTTGTGTTGGCGGTGTTGGACTGATGTCAGCAGTCACTGTGTCCAAACAGTTGTTCCCATACATGGCACCACGTCCTTTACTCGTGTAAGAACATTTGTCCAAACTCCCACCTGGTCGTGTCGCTGCAAAATACTTGCCACTATGTTTGGCTTTTTGCTCGAAACTATTGGTAAAAAAAGAATAAATTAAAGCAATCCACAAAGTTCACAAAACATGGCAAATGTGCTGATGCAATAGAAAGTTCAAGACAGCAACGATGATTAGGAGGAAATCCAGCGAAATAACTGGTCCAGAAAGTCACTGACTCTCATCTTGTTTAGGCAAAGATCAATGTGGGAGAGAGCAGGAGCACTGTGTATAGCACCTGTCTGTGTCGGAAGGGCAGAGAGAGAAAGCGAAGTGGTAGGAGTGGCCACACAACAAACACAAACAAAACAGTATCGCTGCGTCCTAAAGGACCTGGAGAATGTGAGCATATCATTTTGTTTTCTTGTGATGAACTGGTACTAAATGTATTTGACCCATTCAAACAGAAGGAGGCACCTTTGCAAACGATGACTTGTCACTGAAACGAAGACGCAGTGATACAAAAAGCAACACAAAGAAGCATACAGTTATACAGTTCATTGACTCTCTCACTGTTTTCAAGCTCAACATTTCTTCTGTGAGTAAAACCAAGTTTATCACTTGGGTTGAAATGATCGATGTTTACCAAACCAAACCGAAAAACATGGTATATCAAAAGTGAAAAGGCAAAGATAAATGGAAAATCCATGTTGCCTAAAATAAGGGCCGTAAAATCTATTGTGGTCTTGCAGTCGGCAAACAGATGTGATACACAAAGGAACAATGTTGAGGACAAATCAACAACACGATAAACAAGAGCAAATGTGTGTCAACTGTGAAAGTGATGCTTTTATCATTGTAGTTAGAGACCGTTCCCCTCCAAAATTCTGAATATGTACATGTATGTTTGCTTGTGGAGGAATTACCTCGGTTGAACAATATGGGATCATCTGCTGCTTTGTTGTGTAACCGATGTTTTAGCTCTATATACATCAAGTACATTACATTTCAGAATCTGTTGATGACAAACAAGTGAACAAAAGTCACATTTTGTTCACATTTCTGGCTCAAATATTTGACATGATGTGTTGAATGTGATCATCATAGGGCTAGAAAGTGACAAAGAAGAGCACGAAAGAGAGTGAATGAGAAATGCTTAACAGTTAAACATCTTTGTTGAGGATACAGGCCCTTGCGGCCATACTAATATCATCTAATATCATATTGGGATATAATACAATCAATGATAATCACAATGATAATACATTTTGTGAGCAAACAATGATAACAATTAGACTTATCTAGGAGATATTTTTGAAAACGACTACAAAATCTGCTTTGAGAAATATCATTTGTGTGAAACATGCTGGCTCTAATGTACTGGGTAACATGAGAGCCACTTCATTCATACTAATGTGTTTTACGTGTGAACTCACAAAGTCACAGCTATTTATTTTACCTTTACCAAAGGCGTTAAAAAGGTCATGGGCAGCATGTGGTCCATGTGTGTATACAATCCCACTAGGAATGTCCTGTGATGTCGATGGTGAAATACACATACACCATATACATGCATACCTTCAGACAAACACACACACATACACACACACACACACACACACACACACACAGAAGTTACAATATGCACATGTGCTTTCATGCAGCCCGTGTTATTACGAAGAGTGCTCGCAGTCACATTCCACAACACACACCCCTACATGCGGCTGTCAAGTTTATTTCAGCCACTTGTGTAACTTGGGCACGTAAACACCTGCTTTCCTGTTTGGCAAGACGCGGTGACAGCTCAGGTGCAGCTGTTCATCTGTGACTGAAGTACACACATGCATCTTTTTATGCTATGCACACACTGAGCTGTGAGTGCCCAAGTTCTGACGTCATGGGTTTGTTTCTGGAGGCTTCCCTGGATGTGTCCTGGCTGAATACCTGTTGTCCTTGATGGGCATTCCTGTTTTAAAGCTGCTGACACCGATGACAGTTGCACTTGCTCCATTATGACCCCTTGAAGGTTGGCTGTACATTTTTGGATGGAATAAAACTCTGATAAGCGATCTCATCGGTGTCACTCATTGGACTTATTACAGAGGTCAAGATGCTTGATCCCAGACTGTTTCATTTTAATCTTTTAATTGCTAATTAGCATAAGCCAGTGCCACTATACTTTGATTGTTGTGAACCTCGAGACCTTTAATTACTGTATATAGATGGCAGGAGAGGGTGACAATAGTGCCTGTGGGATCATAGGAAGTGAGGCCTGAACCATTTTTTGGTGTCACTGATGGCTTGTTAACTCAGTGCTAACTCAGTGTTAATCATAAATGTGTTCAAGATTGAATGCCGCAAGTTGCTACCTTGTGACTGACCAATTTCATCTTTGAGCAGGCGCACCTAACAACATCACTGCTTTTGTATGAATGTCATCATTCTGTTCTTGTGGTAATCTGATGCATTTGTTTCTAGCGTCACATTTTCTGATATTCTTTTTTCATCAGTAATCAGCTTGATTGATTCAACGTATTGTGCATTATCCTACGTGTTATCTTTACTTAGCTATGTCAGCAACACTGCTTAATTACAGAATAACCTTTGCATATTTACTTACATATCAAATGTGTATAAAGATGGGCTGGTCCGATGAGCTTTTGATGAAGGTCTTGGAGGAGGCGGGGGGATTTGCACGATTGACGGTTTGTCTCAGTTTGGCCACAAGATGGCGTTTAAATACAAGGTTTCAAGAATGCGGTTTGAGCCATCAAGGAGTGGGTAGTTGTGCCCAGAGGACAGAGCAGGGGAGGACTGCAGAGGAAATAGTCACAGTTTTTTTGTCATCGAATTTGATGACGTATGTTTCTTCTGCTACCCTTTTGATTAAAGCAACACATTGTTGCTCACGTGTGCTTTCATTTTCGTCACTCATGTTTTCCTAAACAGTTTGCCTCCTCTTTTCCAGTAAAAAAACAACAGCTATACAGTTCTTGGTTTTGCATTTGAACTGAGAGCACTCGCTCAAAAAGCTCACAAGGTGTTAATGTGTAAAACCTTGCCCATAAACAATTCTATAAAATACGCTAATTCGAAATTCTCAAATAAGAAAAACCTCTCATCTTTGCAAGTTTTATGTAAGAGGAACTTCGCAGTCATAGTTGGAGCTAAGGCGAGTGCAGAAAGCTTACTTCAATTATTGATGGAAACTGTGAGAGAATTACGTTTTGCTCATATGCAGAACACCATCAAATAATGTATGCATGTAAAGCTAATTTAGCAATGATAATCCTTAAAGCCTTTCATTACAAGCCCTGACCAATGGGCCTTTTTGTGATGCTATTTTGTGTGTCTTTAAACGTTTTCCCCCTGTGTGGTTACTTTAAAGAATAAAAAAAAAGCAAACACTGGGTGTACAGAGAAACAATGAAAACAGGAGTCATTATGCAACACAAGAAAACACAGTCTGAATAGATTTGGGCCTGCGTTGGCAGCCAACCTCTGCAAAGTTAAGAAAATTTAGACTTGTACATGATGGTAATGCATGAAGCATCCACAGATGTTCATTGTTGGATGTTTTGATTGCGCTGCTGGCTTCGTTTTGACATGTGGCTGCTGCTAGTAGTGTGATGAAAACCATGCACAGTGAGGGAGGGTGGGGACATCCACGTCTAGTGCATTCATGCAACGTGACCTGGCACATTTTCAAATGAAACTGAGATGTTGTTCCCTGAAATATGGAACATTTCTAGGAAATGAAGACACAATAATGTGTAACACATTGTCATGACAGGAGACATGATAATTTTACACAATAAAATACATGCATAAATTCTGTCTGCACCTTGCAAATTTTTGTGAGTGTATAAATCAAGTTTGATTGGATAAATTAACCATCTTTTGTTTAAAGAGGAACGGCACACCAATCTGACATTCTCATAATGCGGTTGAAAAGTTGCAGAGAAACATCCTAGTCATTTTTAGTTTTAGAGTGTAAAACATCCAACCACTTATCATCTGTCTTGCTCTTTTGTGTTGTTGCTGTTTTGACTTGTTCATTTCACTGTTGCTTCCAACTGTCACTCCCATGCCCACTTCATGAAAAATTCAAAATAAAAGCAGGTTAATGACATTTGAACTTTGACCCCAAAGAAAGACTACTCTGGACTGTGCTTGCCAGTTTGATAATGCTGCCTGTGTACATGATATGTTTGTTATCTATCATGTATTTCTGTATTCACATGCAAGCGTAAACATCAACTATTTTCAGGTTGAAACAAAATGTGATTGACATGAGATGCTGTGTGAACATGACCAGCCAGAAATTTCAAACAGTGAGATTTGTTGCAAACTTGGTGGTGACAGAAAATGACGACATTCACACAGGCATGCACATGTCCTGGTGAGTTTTGGGGGGATCATTTCTGCATCCATCCCCTCAACTGAGTCGCCCTCTCCCAGTCACTCTTTACGTAAGGAAAGGCGGAATCCCACACCTCCTTGAGTCTGTGTCTCCTTCTGCCCTGCTGTCCCCATCTAGCTTTCTATCATTCCTTGTGTGTTTTGTTTCTTCGCAACGCCTAATGGTGAGCAGCGTACATTCTCATGTGGTTACCTAGAATAAAACAGGCACAGTACCATACAAAACCAGTGATGATGTCAGCTTGTTATTGACTCTCCCAGCTTTGAATGACTGAGCAGGGGAGAGGGGGAGGGGTGGAATCTATCTTTTGCATTGAGGTGACCAGTCAGGCACAAATGAGAGCTAAGGTTTGTGTGTGTGTGTGTGTGTGTGTGTGTGTGTGTGTGTGTGTGTGTGTGCGTGCGTGTATAAACTGTGGGGGATGGGTGGGATCCTGCAGTCCTTGTTTCTGCAGACATAATCTGTCCCAGTTGCTGCTGTACAGTTTACACTAACCTCTCAGCTACAGCTGCTCAGTCACATACCATTCTGCTTTGCCTTATGTAGGTCTTTGTGTGCTCCTGTATCTCTTGTCTCTCTTGAATGTGGAAAAGACAGAGACTGAGAACGTTTTCGACACATTTTTGAACAAGTGCTGATGAACATATTTGGACACAACACACCCTTATATTTGTACTGACAATTTTAATCAGTAATCCCAGGAAGATTGAAACACAAACACGTCAGAAATGAAGAAGACACAAGCAAACTCAGGGAATAGTGGGGGTAACATGGGTTGCTAAAAGGTTTTATTTTGGTTCTGAATAACTGAACAGAGTGCGAGACCTAGTTGTGACCCATAAACTATTAACTGCATCATGCAAAGCTTTCAATGTACTGTGCATATTGCTTGTAATTACAAACAACATGAATCCAACGTGTACATTTTCCCACTGTGTATTTTCATTGAAATTACACTTTTGAGAATTGTTTGAGCTTAGGTATGGAGTCCTCCATTTTTGCTTTCCAGGTTTAAAAATAGACTGCTGAGGAGAGGCTGACTTCCTGATTGGAAGCTAACCTGCTGGTATTTGGCCATCTCTGCTTGGAGAGGAGCAGCAGGGCAAACATAATCCCAGTCTGCTGTATCACTCATAGTCTGCTTCTGTTGGGGAGAGGGCCTATACCTCTCATCTGATCATTCGTCAGAGCTGCTGCTTCTGTCTGATCAGAAAAACAAAATCTCATATTGCATGAAGTAAATATTTGACAGTCCACACTGCAGAGATTTATTTTGTTATAGTAAAGCAGCATACAAACAATGACAGCAAGAATGATGACAATTGGTACTGTGTATTGTGTACAAACACGTCACTTGTGACTGACAGAATGCAAAAGCCCATGTTCGACCCAGTTTGTAAGGAATTGCATTATCTCGGTTTGTTATTTTCTCACCTGAACATATAGCATAAACATCAATGTTAATTAAAGATACTTTCACGTTGGTGTTTCATGCTTACGATTTACTGATAAAGGGGTAAGGTCAGGGAGGCAGTACTGCATGTTGCTGTCAAACTGCCCACCATGATGGCTTGACCTGTAGTTTGGGAGTGGATATGCCCTATGTATGTCGTATTAATTTGTGTAGTCAGTATGCAGTCTGCTTAAATATGCGGGAAAGGAGGGTGTGAATCATCAAATTATGCAATAAAATTGGATGTCGGTGGTTTTTAAAATGCACATGTGATTGCTTGTTGGCCATATAATCCGATTTAGACATACTGTATATCCAGTTTGTGGGCTTTTTCTGGCACGATCGACGTATTCCCGCGTCATGCGAAAAATCTTTGAAAAATTGCCGAGAACTTTGAGACTGAGCTTGAGACTAGAACGAAAAAGGTCGTTGGGGAAACACTGAGAACTCAAAGGTAGTTTGTGACAACATCTACAATCACAAGTACGTTACACTCGCCGTTTAGGGACACCGGTGAGTTGTTTCACGGACCATGAGTCTCACAGTGCGCATGTTGAGATTCAGCTATTGGCTATCCAATCAGAGAAAAGGTTCTTCTATTGCTGTGACGTCATTTCTCACCAGGGCGCAGCATTGGATCAAACCTATTCAGCTCGCTACGGACGAGATATCCGTTCTCAAACCCTCGTTCTCCCTGAAAAGAGTTGTATGATACGTTGAAATTATAATCTTCTTATGAAGACATGGCATCGGACTAATAAATGTTGATGAAACATTGAATAATGAGAATACATTCAATAATCTGAAACATCTCCCAAGCTGCCAGGTGGGAAAAAATCATTAAAGCGTCATTAGCATCTCAGATACACGTCATTACATTTACATTACCAGAATTGTGCTGTATGCCTTGTGTAGATAGTTAATCTAAATAGTTATGACAATTCTGGGACAAAATCCCAAGAATGGCAACAACTTGCTGACAGACAAATAATGGATTTCTGCTTGTCTGAGGAATCAGGAATGTTTTATTGTCATTACAGCAATTGAATTGTGTAATGAAACTAAGGTGCTACATTCCGGTGCAAATAGTTTGAGTAGAGAAAAGAAGAAGAAGAAAGAGAGTTTCTAATATAAACACACAATATGTACATCATAAATATCATTATAAACATTATAAATATCTGTATAAATAACGATATAATAGAAACAGCAGCGCCGATGGGGTGGGAATGTTTAAGGTAAGGGTACAATTATCAGTGTCTGCTGCATATGATGTGGTGATGCGGCAACACACGCGCCATTCTTCTGACTTAACCTCTAACCTACGTGTGTCTTAAATATCTACAGCGTTCAAATTCACGAGATTCAAGTCTTATCACTGAACACCCACAAAATAGTAGTAATGCCACATAGTGAAATAAAAAAAAAAAAAAACATGAGATGTAAATGCATCAAAATGTACTGTCATTAATGTAGAATTGAATTGCAGTTGTGTTCATTATATGCACTTGATGACAGTAACAAACATAGCAGTGGGTCAGTGTTAAAGCATGTGAGTGTGTGTATGTGTGTGCACAGGTGAAGATCTGTGCAAGTGTGGCAGCAGGTTTAGACGTTTAGAGGACAGTGTGTAATGTGAGCGGTTCATGTGCCTGATGGTCACTCAACAAAATCTGTTTACAAGCGTGACACACACACATGTTGAGGACTTTACCCTCCCTTGGTGTTTCCTTGATGACACATGCACACACTCCACTGTGAGGTATGTGCATGTGTGGAGAGAGTGTGCTGTGCCATCATGATGTTCCTGTTTCAGAGTAGTTTATATGGGAAACAAAGATTATACAGAATTTATACCACACACACACACACACACACACACACACACACACACACACACACACAGACACACGATACATACATACTTATCTGTCTCTGTGTCTGTCTCCTGCAGAGAGGCCCTCATTTCCTCTTGCCAGGTCAGCCTGTGTGTTTGCCTGCCTGGCTGCTGTTGAACCGTTTGGCTCTTTTTCTACGATCGAGCGGGTCTTCAATCTGACTCTTCTCGACCAATTTCATGAGGAATTACCTTCATATATGACCGGGACCCACAGCACATCGGTCACCGGGGACTCCGAACAGCGGCTGGCCGGCTCCGAGGGCCGGTATAACGGCTTCTTCGGCTTGAAATCGAGGCAGACAGGAGCGGAGCAGCGAGGAGCAGCTCCCTCTGTGTAATTTGGAGCTTTTGGTGAGCGTACTTCACCTTTTCCCGTTATAATTTGTATATTCCCGCTCAGCGAACACCTATTACTGTCACTGTGAAATTTCAGCCTAATATTACCCAAATTCGAACGTTTATTTTGTTTTTTTCGATTCTTGGTGGGGGATGGGCAGCGTCAGCGCGTGAGACTGCGCGCGCACGCTTGTTCGTGCTCGTACACGGGATGTGAGCGCGCGCTTCCTTCCTGCCAATGCGGCTTTGGTTGAATATGGTTTTATTTGCTCAACATTCACTCTCATTTGTGAGTAGGGGAGTGGCGCAGTCAACAACAAAAGACACGAACAGCGCCGACGACAATGTCAACAACACAACAGGCAGCGTCTAATAGTTGTGAACACGACCCGAAATTTCCCATCTTTATATGACGGGACTAGTTGACACAATTTAATCTTCGAATTTTCTGACATTTTTAACAAACAAATTGGGGAGGATTGACAAACGACCGGTTTCTTTTACTTCGTAGCAATTATGCACAACGTTTCTACACCAAGTCCAGCCTAAAGTTTTAATTCGGGTTGTTTTATTCAACAACCGGGCACCCACGTCATATGGCTTGATATCTGTAATTCCCCAGTAAATTTCATAAAGCAAACGCTGCAATCAGAGCACATGCTTACAAAATATGACTTTTTTGCAGCCATGGTTCTTGTGACAGCATTAAATCTCCATACAATTTAGCCTGTAAATCTTTGACTATTAGTCTTGATTCTTAGTTCCAAAATTGAATTACTGTTTTAAGGTGAGTTGGCAGTGGTGGGTTGCACAGGAAGGCGCAAAGTTCTTTTATTCCTCACCCAATTTCATATCTATCATAGGCAGACATTGTTGAGACTGAGGAACACTTTTTTCACAGAAGTGAGAGGAAGTATCAACTAACTTGTCAGTCATAACATTACTTGTTGGTACGATTAATCCACTAAAGGTGGAATTTGTCCTTTCTATACTCTGACTCTTTGTGTATTAAGTAATATTAACTGATCAAAGATCAGCCATGAAGATGGGGCCTCAGCTCACTTGCTGTTGTCTAGTCCCAATGCCACAATACTTGTTGAGAGGGTGAGTTTTGATGAAAAGTAATGTGTGGAACCAATCATCTGATGTTGTAATCTGTATGATACCTTCATGGAATTTGGCAATGGAATGTTAATCAGTTGCACTGACATGACTTCATGTTGTTTTCATCGATTAATAACTGGTTTTGTTTCGTGATACACCGCAGCTTTTGCCTAGCTGTATAAATGTCAACATGGATATAAGCTTGCTGTGAGATAAGCTTGCTGTTATTGATGCAAGAAATATTATGTACGGTAGTGATGTGAGAGCTGTGGTTTGTTTGTGTACTCAGTCATGGATTGAACTTGTGGCACTTCAATGCACAGAACCTAAACAGGTAGCAAAGTGTATATACATAAACACACAACAGATATTTGTGATTGGTTTTGTCTTGATGCGTCTTTGCTGTTTTTGACATCTCAGAAATGCACATTGTGTTCATTTCAACTGCTGTTGATTTGTCATTATAGTGGACACAATTGCGGCAGGAGAGATAAACTATAGTTTTTCTAATTGGGAAACAGATGATTATTGCATGACGACAGTGACAAGTAGGTCAACAGTTGCATCATGATAAAAATGTTGCAACAGCTGCAAATTACAAAAACACTGAGTTCTGGTACGTATGTTCATCAGGTTTGACCTCTGCCCCATCGTAATTTTGTTACACAATGTGGATTGTTGTAATGACAATAAACATTCCCCACTCTTGATTCCTGATCAAGCAAATGATCATCATAGTCGCATGCGAGCAGTCATTCAATCCATTCTGGCACATCCCAATGTATTGATGTTCTGTTTGGGGTTAGTTTGTTCCCTTGTTCTAATATTGTTTGAAGAGTCGTGTTTTCTTGTTTGCCTTTGCCTAGTCGCAGATGCAGGATAAGTGACTGTGCCTTGGGATGTTGACTTGTTATCAGGAATTTGCACACCAATTTTCTGCTGGCAGCTACATTGCATGTTGGTCAGTAATACAATACTGAAATAATGTTGTTGATTGCTCAACTAATTGAACTAGTTGAAGATCAGTAGGCTCATTCAAGAAAGCCCTGCCCAATGTTGGCCGTATAACCACTTGTTCTAGAGCAGGGATGCCCATTGCGTCGATGGTGATCTTCCAGTCGATTGCAGATGTCGTGTGGGTATATCGCGTGGCATTGAAAAAAAAAAAAAAAAAAAAGATGGCACTTAGGTCACCATGCATGCTCAATTTACAGCACTAAGTGCAGCAAAACTTACAAGCTGGCAAAGTAAACCTCCAATTTTACCCCTTGTTTTTCTCTTCAACTTAAGAAAGGGTAAAAAAAAATGAGTGGGGCAGCAAGACAAAGTAAGAGGCCAAAAACGAGTCACTGTCACATGGAATTGGAGGTGGACTTTTTTTCACTTTGTCATTTCAGAAGTAGGTTTGCCTCATCTGTCAGTCTACCGTGGCAATACCAAAGGGGAAAGATGTGGAGCGGCATTTTCGATCTGTCCATAATCCCTATGATATTGACTTCCCACCACAAAGCGAGCTAAGGAATAGAAAGTTGAGGGAACTACTTCGAAAGACTTAAGAAAAAACAAAAAAATAGTCATAAATATTATTTTCGGTAAAAGCTGTTGAGCTGTCAAAAAGTACAGTTACAGCAGGATCTGACCCAGGTTGCTCACTGCAATTTTCTCGAAGTAACTGGACAGTTGGACGAACGAGAGGGACACAGACCAGTTGTCCGTTCTTACTTGGATTAATAAATCAATACCCATAAAAGAAAATTGTATATATGTATGTGTGTGTGTGTGTGTGTGTGTGTGTGTGTGTGTGTGTGTGAGTGTGTGTGTGTGTGTGTGTTTGTGTATGTGTATGAAGAGTTCATATGAAAAAACTGATTGATGCCATTTTTGAAACAAATTAGCTGATGCTGGTATTTTACTCTTTGAATAGCGCTGTTTCCAAATCCCAAATCCAGAATCTCCAATTCACAATATATTCCGTTAAAAACAATGTCAAAGTCATTGTTATGCGGCAAAATTCGATAAACTCCACAGCCGCTCCTATGCAGAAGCCGACAACTCCATTCCACCAATCAATGAAGCACATCTTTGTCATGTGACGCAGCCATCACTACTGGCACCATCAGCTCTTGGAATGTAAACAAAGAGGAGCGGACCTCGAGAGGGAAAATGGTGAAGATAATCGCGGAGGAGATTATCATTTCAAGTTCGCAGGGAAGGAACAGGAGGAGTAGACCAGATGAACTTCAACAGTCTGTGGCCAAAAAAAGCCTAGTGGGGGATAATACAAGGTAATACAAGACGCAACACTTTTGTCATTCATGGATGACAAGGCAGTTGCATGTCGAAGATCTTAAGTGCAAAATCCCGGCTAGCAAAAAGCTAGAGACGTGACGATCAACTACTATGGTTCGACCAGATCTCAAGAGAGGGTACCAGTCTGCAAAGCTTTGTTTATGAGTCTGTTTTGAACGTACGGTAATTACCCTCATCTTTCCATAAAAGATACATCAATCTGAGGTGTGTGGTGCTTTTGCACACCACTGCGAGGTACACAGTACTTTTCAAAGAATCTATTTTTCACAGAGTTTGTCTCTCCCCAGTGCTTAATTTTTCTCTCTCATGCAATTTATATAGCACCATTAACATTTGTACTGATTGTAAAAATATTGACTTAAAATCACCACTTTAAAAGCCCCATTTTAACCAAAAAAAAGTACTTGCTGGCATTACATTGTCATTATCCATAGTGTTATTATAAAGATTAATTCCAAGATTGATTCCAAGAAAGGTTAGAATTTGATAGAATATGAAAACTTCTATTAGTGATGCATATATATTTATTGATGGCTGACATTGATGAGATCTACCAATGGCTGGAAAAGGCTGGACTGGCAAACATCACAGAGGCACTGATCATGACCGCACAAGAACAGGCCCTGAGCACTCTAGAGCCATAGAGGCCAGGATCTACCATAGTAGATCACACCTGAGGTGCAGGCGGTGCAAAGATGCCCCTGAGACAGTCCAGCACGTAGTGGCAGGGTGTAAGATGCTACATGGAGAGGCGCAGCCAAGTGGCCGGGATAGTGCACAGAAACATGTGTACCCAGTATGGACTGGAAGTACCCAATTCCCGATGGGCCATACCACAGAAGGTGGTAGAGAACAACAGGGCTAAGCTACTGTGGGACTTCAGCATCCAGACTGACAAACAGGTCCCGGCTAACCAACCGGACATAGTGGTGGTGGACAATGAGCACAAGAGGGCGATGGTGATAGATGTGGCAATACCAGAAGATGCCAACGTCAGAAAGAAAGAGCTTGAAAAGGTTGAGAAATACCAAGGGTTGAAAGAGCAGCTGGAGTGGATGTGGGAGATAAAGGCTAGCATAGCCCCCGTGATTGTAGGAGCACTCAGAGCAGTGACCCCCTAACTAGGAGAGTGGCTACAGCAGATCCCAGGAACAACATCCGACACTTCAGTCCAGAAGAGCGCAGTCCAAGGGACAGCTAAGATCCTGTTCAGAACCCTCAAACTCCCAGGCCTCTGGTAGAGGACCCAAGCTTGAGGTGAAAAGCCAGGAGGTGTGAGGGAGAACATTAATACATATGTGTATTTAATGTATGTATATATGAGTGTGTGTGTGTGTGTGTGTGTGTGTGTGTGAGTGTGTGTATGTACATGTACATGTACATGTACATGTACATGTATATATATATATATCGATATATGGATATATTCTTTTTACCTTATATATATTAGTTTTGGGGAGGTAGATCTCTTTGACTTGCCCATTTTGAAAGAAGCTCGTGAGCCAAACAAGTATGGGCACCCCTATTCGAGAGCTTAAGCAAAACCAGTGGCTGACTTGAGAAACAAGTTATAGAAGCACTCTGTTGCGCCATAAATTCTCTTCTGCTGCATGTATACGCCCCAGCAACAATCTCTTCTTATGCATCCAAAATCACACGAGACTCAGATGCAGAGGAGACAATCTAAAATCTGGCCCGCTTTGTTTTTAGAATTGTGTGCAGGTCTCAGGGGGTTGGTGGCTTGGGGGTTCCGTTTTTATGTCTGGTTATGTCTCACCATAGCAGGCATAGCGTCCTTCCTCCATAGGCCATCACAGCATCAGGAGCTTGTAATTCATCTATTTGCACTCAGAGGGAAGGATGTAACCACTCCTTCGCTGCAACAAGAGTCATGTGTGTGGCAACCGTAGAGGTCAAGTTCAACATTGTGAAGGAAACCTTTGTGCTCAGAGCCCCACCCTAACCCCCTGACTTCAAAGCTTCAAAGTTTCCAAGTGTGCTGTTGTTATTTCCCTTTGTCTCGGCGTGGCAAGAGGTGATTATTTGGATACTGCAAAGTTTTTCCCGTTTAGCTGGTTGTAACGAAAAGAACATGAAGAATACTCCAGTAGAATAGCATATTAGCGTTTTTATATGTCTGAAATAACAATGCTTGGCAGTGGCATGGACAGAGTTAGCTCATACAACTACAGTTGCTACATCCTTTTCAATATGAAAGCTTTTTTTTTTATCTGTTTCACTGCAGGATATGTGGTTTGGATGGTTATCACGTCCGACCATGCTTACTCCAATTGGGTTTTGTTTCCCTTCTAGGTTGTCAGAATCTAACCATCAGTAGTCATTGAATCCTCATATGATTGTGAAACGAAAGATTCTGTCTGTTTGTTGGACATTTTGGGGCAGGCCCTCAAAACTGTAGATATCTGAAAATTAAGATTAATGAAGATTAGTTATTTACATGCAAGCCGTGAATTAAAAAAATCAAAACTGTTATTGTTGTCATCATTAGAAGGATTCACACTACATCCTAGTGTTGAACCGGAAATACAATGACTGGGATGAATAAATGATTTGCATATTAACCCACCCTGAGCACTGATTTACAATAATTTTACAGATGCCCCTGGAGGGCTTATCATCAAGTCAGATTTGTTTATCATCATGGAAAACTTTGGCACTGTCAAAAATGTTCTCAGGTAGTGACAAAGTGGAAAAACAAGAAATTACACTCGGCTCAGTGTAGGAATCCAACTAGTAGTAGTGACGCATTGAAGAAAGAGTACTGACTTGAATGTTTAGATGCAAGTTACGCCTTATTCAGTTTCCAAGGTTAAATAAGAAAGGCCTTACGATCAATGGCTTGTGTGCCATGGATCATTTTTCAGCAAGGCAACTCCCTGAAGTCAGTCACTGCAAAATATCGGTGTCCTCTGCCTCTGGAGTGAGGACTGTGTGCTGCACTTAAGATTTCATTTATTCTGTTTTATGTGCATACTGAAGACTCCAATGCTTCAGGGACTTGTCTTGGATTGCATTGTTGACCAATTTTCATATGACCAACCTGGCACACTGGACTACTCGTCTCCCATATGCCGCAGGTCAGATTCTCACACAAGTCATTTTTAAGATTTTATAACAAAAGGAAAAAATTGGACAAGCCCTTAACAGGAATGATGACATAGCAGCAATTACATACAGGTGTAATCCATCTAATTTTGGCCATAAAGTCTTTGTCATCGCTGTGGAAATACCCATTTCTCTGCATCTCAGTGACTGGTATGGTTTGATTGTTCTCATTGAAAATTGACAAAGAAAGGGGAAAGGGATGGCAAGAAGGACAGAGAGGCAGAAAACACAAATGTAGGCTCTGCTCTGTAACTTGTTGGTATTTGAGAGGACCTTAACTGTCATCAGGCTGAAAATATAGGCCTGAGTGACATCCATGCTAATTTGTTTATTATTAAGTATAGAGCAATTTCGAATATATAGCACTTAAATCATGCAGCGGTAAAATTGGATTTTGATTAGAATGTCTTTTGGAATATTTTGTTCATGTGTTTACGTAATGGTCATTTAAGGAAAGGGTCACATATGTTGTCATGATGTGCGCATGCTTCTTATTGCGCTACATGCACATTATTAACTGGCTTGTAATTCAAAATACATCATTTCACATACTTGAAATATAACAATCACTCTGCATGATATGGTTCAGATTTTCTTAGAGCTTATGTAAGTAGAGAGAGGGATATTGCACCACTTAATGTGCCTTATCGCATCAATCATCACTATTGCCTCATCGCAGAAGGTAGTGTGCATTGCAGGTTTTCCAGATTGTGTAGCCTTGAAATTTCGACTGTTGGAATGCTAGCCTAGGTTTAAGTGTTCTGTTATTTTATTATTTTTGTTTTTTGAAGGATGTGGCATTGGTTGCATTGCAGTAGAGTATTGAGCAAATAACCACCAACACTAATACTTCCACTTTGTTGGATGGATTGCGTGTATCAAAATGTAGGTATGGATCTTTGAAGTGTGTTAATTGTTTTATTGTTACCCTCAATGTTAAACTTCAATCTTTTCAGATAAATCTCACCGCCACTGCGTGTTCAAACATCACATTTTAGAGCCCGGACACATTTTCGAGGTCGTGATGAAATGAGCCGCATTGCTGCGCCTCTTCTTTTTGTGTACTATGACAGGATTTCCCTCTGCTGAGGCTCAGCTTACATTATTGCTCAGTTTGTTCTGTACTGTCTCTGAGTGTGACAGGATGGCAGTTAATCGCACAGCTGGTTTTAAATGTTCTTTTAATGTCTTCTGTTCAGTCTGGTTATATTTTAACAGCAAGGTTTTTCTCTGAGAAACTAAATGTCACTTGGACATTGCTCTGTTTTTTGCCTCTGTTCCGCTCTTGCTCCTGGAAACGACAGTGATGTGCACATGGGGACTTTTTCATGTGTCTAATCTGTGGAAAATAGCATTCCCAACATCGATATGAAGAAAAGACTCAAAAATAGGAGTCTAGTTTCATGTCCTTGCTGTAGTACAGGACGAATGCTTTTCAACTTCCACAGTATGCAGTTAACAAAAAGGAGAAACTGGTCGTCAGACTTGTCGAACTGGAATTAACAGCAAACCACATTGAACCGAGAGATGCCAGGTAACTAAAGTTGCCGTTACTCCAAAAGGGCAATGAACAATCGCATATATGACTCAAAGCTCGTTGATGTTATTGAATGCCAAATGGGCCCTTGGTGGCTAATGGCATGAGGCCTTTGCGGTAGCTGAAAGAATAACAAAATGGACGCGAATAAAGTCTGCGATAAGGCAGACAAAAACGTGAATTGGAGTAACAAGCTATTCAACATTTCACCAACTTTCAATTTTCACCTGAAGATAACCAAACCCTCAGCTATGTGAGGGAATGGAGTGGCCAGACACAGAGGCAAGGGAGGCATGAAAGTAGCAGCCCCAGAGGCTACAACAAACCTGCCAATGTGGAGCAGTCCTCATTGACTGAAATGTCCTGTGGACCCTGAGCGTGCCTTGAAAACACAATGGCCCAGATACAGTAGTGCGCGCGAGCCCACACACACACACACGCACACGCACACGCACACGCACACGCACACGCACACACATACACACACACACACACACACACACACCAGTCGAAGTAACCATATCCTCAGCCTGAAGAGGTGGCCAGATAACTATCACTTGCTTTCGGTTGGCCATGTAACAGCAGCACCTTCATTGAACCCGCTCTCTCCATCCCTCTTGCTTACAGTACCCCCCGCCCCACCATCAACAAACACACATCGCATGGATCGATAGGTGTCCGCTACCATTTACAGCACGATTAATGCACCTGCTATTGGTCTGGATAATCCCGCTACCCTCGGATCCCTACACCTGTGCTCTTCTGCACCGGTCCCTGTCTCTCTGTCCTTCCCTCTCTCTTTCAACCTAACCAGTCAAGGCAGTTGGCCGCCCACCTGCAGCCGGGCCGGCCCGAGGTTTCTTCCCTTTAATGGAAGTTTTTCCTTGCCACTGTTGCCAATGTTGGGTCTCTGTGTGTCCATCCCATAGAACTTGACTGTTTACATGTTGAGGAGCACTACCTGCTCCATTTTGTAAAGCGCCTTGAGATAACCTCTGTTATGATTTGGCGCTATATGAATTAAATTGACTTGATTTGACCTCTCCAGCAGATTTTTACTTTGCCCGTCGTCCTAATGGAGCAGTTTAAAAAAAAAAGGCGATTTCTTCTTTAAGTTAATGCAGATCAGAAAACAGAGAGGAAATTGCACAATCATTTCAAAGCATTGTTCCATATGTTCTATAAGACCTGCTTATTGATTTATTATGTATTTAGAATGGCTTGTGTTCCTCTCTGAAGTGCTTCTACTTGAAAAAGATATTCATTGCCAATTGTAATCAATGTCAAGTTATGGTGGTCATGATTGCAACTATTGCAAAATCAAGAGGCATCGCGAAAAAATGCTGAGAGTATCTAAGAGACATGGTGAAATGATCATAACATAGACAGTTTCACATTCCCTCGACATTATATTTTCTACAAAAGAACCCCAGTGTTTGTTCACATGTGAAAATGCAAGAAAAATTTTCCATTCCCAGCAAAAATCCCTATTTGTCATACAGAAATCAAGTTTTTGATGGAGCAATGAAAGGAAAAGAATGAAATAATGGTGTGGAAAGGTGTGACAAAGTTATGCGTTTCGTGGGTTTTCCTCGACATGGATGTCAGATAGGTCTCCAGCCTTAGTTTCAGCCCGTCCTGTCGATGCGAGCATAAAGATTAGATAACTCTGGAGAAATCTGAAGATTTAAAAAATCAGACATGATGATAAGCACCCCACCAATGGGTAGGAAAAACCCTGGTTTACATGTGAGTCCACTGTCAGATTTTCTCTCTGCGAAAGTACATATGCCATGGGAAACAATAAGCTTGAATAGGTTTTTACGTCATTTCAACATAAAATTCATCTCATTGGAACTCCAGAAGTCAATACTCTTCTGCTGCTGTATAGCCTTCACTCCTGCTGTGACTAAGTCACGTTATCAACACGGTGTCTCAGGCATGCACAGATCTGAAATGATACACAATACATGATAAACAGGTTTCTGTGTGAACAGATCGCAGTATTATCGAAAAATTTTGGCATGGTTGTTAGATTTGTCATTTTCATGTTATAATGTTGACATGGTCATTTGAAAAATCAGGTAATTCCAGATACCTAAAACAAAAAATCTCAAGTGATTGCCTGGCTTAGCCTACAGAGTGAGACTGGCACTCTTGCTGAAATTGATTTTAGAAAAAAATCGCACTGCGTCTGTCTAGTGACATTTCTTGCTCCAGCTCCAGTGTGATTATCATTTCCCTTCATGGCACTTTTGCAGGTTGATATTGGACATTGATTCTGTATTTGTTGGATGGTTGTTTTCCTGACTTCATTCTAGCATAACACCTTCACTTGTGCCATAGGACCAACTTTCATGTGTGTTTTCCCGACTTCATTCCAGCAAAACACCTTCTGGTGCCATAGGACCAACTTTCATGTGTATCTAATTATTTTATCTTTTTGAAGCTTCGAGGGTCCTAGAATATTAGCGTTTCCCTGTCGACACAATTTTGAATTGATGTGACAGGCTTGTCGTTCTAATGTGTGTGCACATTGTACCGTAAATGCGTTGCTGAGTCTTTTATGTGTATGTCCTACAGGCTGGATGTGTACATGCTGACCTCATGGTGTAACAAGACTAAAGATGAGCATTAGCAGTGATGAGGTCAATTTCCTGGTCTACAGATATCTACAAGAGTCAGGTATGACTGTGATATTATCAGAGATCAAACTACTGCACAGGATTTGGACAGTGTTTTGGTTGCACCATGGACTTATACCGCATGCTGACTTAAACTGTATATTGTACCATTGCAGATGAATTATTTGCACTTCAATGAAGTCATGGTTGATGAAGTATCCATACTGTATCTACCAAAGCAAGGAATACAGTGTGTACTGTTGATATGTGCCACTTGCTAAACCATGCAAAAGTTACATTTCACTGAAGCGGTGTGGAGTGTACCCAGTGCGGACACCTGGACCATTTCTATAAAATCTTTGCAGAAGAAATGTCATACTTTGGCATATTTATTTTGCATTCAATCCACCCTCATTTTGAGGGGCTTACAGATAAGCTTCCTAGGAGGAGTTAAGGGGCAGTGTCTTGTTTGTTGCTCCTCGCAGTCATGTTGAGGTGTCACCACGATTGTAAGAGGAGCATTCCTGATGACGGCTCTGCTTACTGAGCCAAACTCTCAGGGATTTTCTATAGAAACAGAACCGCCTTGCTGCTGGAGGGGTAGGAACATAGGCGTGTTCCACCAGTTTTATGTTGCTCCCTCAGACCTGAAACATGGATACCTCTTTTGACAGTGGAGAGTGAAGTAAGGTGTTGAACTGTGGTGGTGTGTGCAGTTGGCTCGTTCGTTTGTCTCCATTTTCCCCCTTAATGCGATTCTTGCCACCTTGTCTTTCCCCAGGGTTCTCTCACTCAGCATTTACTTTTGGCATAGAGAGTCACATTAGTCAATCCAACATTAATGGTGCACTGGTGCCCCCTGCTGCCCTCATCAGTATCATCCAGAAGGGCCTGCAGTATGTTGAGGCTGAAGTCAGTATCAATGAGGTAAGAATATTGCATTAATACACACAAAATATAACCCATGTAAAATCAACCAACCTGCATCTTTCCTCTACTTTATGTCACTGTTCTAATGGAACTCCCGACAATGTCTTCTGACGCGTAGGACGGCACGTTATTTGATGGGAGGCCCATTGAGTCTCTGTCCCTGATTGATGCAGTTATGCCTGACGTGGTTCAAACTAGGCAGCAGGCCTACCGGGACAAAATGGCCCAGCAGCAAGCCGCTGCTTCAGCGCCGACATCTGCCGCTGGGGGCAACATTGCTGGCAATGCCAAGAATGGAGAGAATACTGCCAACGGGGAGGAGAATGGCGGCCACGTCTTAGCGAGTATGTTGAGAGCTAAGAGATGAACCATCATCACTGAAATGGTAGTCCGTGTTTTCGATGCTGCTATCTGAGCCCTGACAACTGTACCCGTTCGTGTTGCTCCCACCAAACTTTGTATAGACAACCATGCAGACCTAATGGAGGTAGATGGAGATGTGGAAATTCCCCAAAACAAGGCAATGGTCTTGAGGGGACACGAATCAGAAGTCTTCATCTGTGCCTGGAACCCTGTTAGTGATTTGCTTGCATCGGGGTAAGTCATCTTCTTGTTCCTTGGTTTTAAGCAGTGACACTATTTTCCTCAGTCTTACCTCACAACTCATGCTCATTTGTTAGATTACATTATGAACTTCTGGTGTTTTGTTCTCAGTCTTAATCAGCTCTCCTCGTTAAGAAAAATGTTGCATTATGGTAACTAAGAAATGGGGCTCCTCATACAGGTGGGCAAGTTGGAAAGTGCCTGTTCATTAAGTGACCAATTTCTACCCATGTTTTCTTTGTGCCATCTCAGTTCTGGTGATTCGACAGCTCGTATCTGGAACCTGAGTGAGAACAGCACAAGCAGTTCGACCCAACTTGTCCTCAGACACTGCATACGAGAGGGTGGGCAAGACGTCCCTAGCAACAAAGATGTCACATCGCTCGACTGGAATGTAGGGTCACATTTCTTTACAACTCTGTGGTCAGCATGACAATGTTCCATGTTCAACACACCTCACAACTCTGTGGTTGGCTCACACATTCAAATCTGACAACATGATACACATGTCCACTATCGCCAAGCAATATCCATTTAGTTTTGGAGTGAAGCAGGAGCAGCTCACTATATCGTCTGATGGGAAAGACGTTTTAACTAGTGTTAGGAAGTTGGAATTTGCTATGATTAAGTGTCGCACCTCTCCCAATCCATCCTCTGTCTAACTGAACAAAACTTGAGTCCATACAACATCTGCTCTGTTGCGCACAATACGTAGTCAGTTTTCACCTGTAGATAAGAGGAAATTCTACAAATGTAACAGGCTGAACATGCAGTATCTAACAGCAAGATCAGTTTTGAAATAAGACCACTAAGTGACAGATGTTTCATCTGATGTTTTGCTGTGCTCTTGCTGTTCCTCCACCCTCTGTTCCCCCTCCTCCCTTTGTCTCACCCCAATACCTTTGCAGAGTGAGGGCACTCTGCTTGCAACAGGCTCTTACGATGGTTTTGCCAGAATCTGGACAAAGGATGGTAAGACGACTTCTAAGTAGGAAGCGTCTTTCGTCTGCACTAAACATTAGACAAGACCTTGGTCAATTTTCCAAGCACAGTTCCAAGAACACTAGAACTGTGTGTTTTGCATTAATGGCAGCACAAGTTAGTTGAATGTGTGACAATGCTGCCCCCTAGAGGAGAATGTGGCACCAGTGAAGCAGGCTGTTGCGCCATGTCGATCATAGATTTTTTTTTGACTGTGTGTGTGTTTTGCCCCTGTAGGTAACCTGGCAAGCACGTTGGGTCAGCACAAAGGACCCATCTTTGCTTTGAAGTGGAATAAAAAAGGAAATTTCATCCTCAGCGCAGGAGTGGACAAAGTAATCCCACCCATCGCCACTGACGGCTAGAGCCGTGACTGTCCACCATCCTCTTTACTCACCTCTGTATGTCCATCCTCACAGACAACCATTATATGGGATGCGCACACAGGAGAAGCCAAACAACAGTTTCCTTTCCATTCAGGTAAAATGTCTGTTCATGTCCCTCACACACTATAAAACGCACACCAGGTGCATGATTCTGGGGGTGAGGTTGGGCATTTACACTAAAATCAACACAAATGACCTTGAACTGACTTGCAGGATGTTTCTTGAGGGCAATTATGTTATACCCCAAATAAAGTTGTATGATGTAGAGTGTAGTTAAACGTAAAATGCAAAATCTGAACCACTGAGGCTTTCAAAGTTGAGGGATAACTTGGTGCAGAAAGAGGCAGTAGCAATCCCAGACAGAAGCAGGATTAGGTAATTCATCTGGGAAATCATTGGCCTACTTTTGATTCTTGACCAAATATTCTAAGGAAATTGGTCAATCGGAATAATCAGTCCTCTGTCACCTGGGTCATCTGTCTCCACTTCCTCCCCTCCTTGAAACCCTCAATTGATATAGCAATCATCCCTTTCACCACACACACACACCCTTTGTGCAGCCACAAAATTATTTCCACTTTGAGAAGCTTTTTGAATTGCACGGAATAATTGCCTTGTTTACATGGGGAACATTGAAGGATTAAGGGACTAGATTAGGGAATGTATTTCAGCAGTAGCGTTTTACAGAAAAACATGTGACACCTAAGATAGCCACACCTTCTTTTCCATTTGTTCTCCCTCATCATGAAACTATATTGTCCAGTCTGACATTGTCATCATATATTTCTATGTGATAAACAGAAACTGCATGGATACTATGTTTACCATATTGGGTTTCATTTGACGTAAAATTGGACACAGAATGCAAGTTGAAATAGTTGTGAGGGGTGCTAAGGCTAAACGCAAACCTGAAACTGTGTGTCATGTGATATCTTGTGACTGCCAGCTGTAAAACATGCAACATGTGTCAATCCATGCACACAAACTGATCGCTTCAAACCAGTGCACTGACAACTATTTCTAATGTAGAGCATGGAATAGGAGTCATCGCGCGTGTGTGTAAGTGTGAGATGTGTGTATGTGTGATTGATGATTATGATAACTCCTCAGCGCCAGCCCTTGATGTAGACTGGCAGAGCAACAACACGTTCGCCTCTTGCAGCACAGACATGTGCATCCACGTGTGCAAACTGGGACAGGACAGACCCATCAAAACATTCCAGGGACACACTGTAAGTACTCACTATGTGTCTGTGCATTTGTGTGATTTCGTTTAGGCATGTAATAACTTGTGTTAACAATTTTTCATGAAGTGGTGGGGGCTAGGGTGAAAGAGTCTGGGCAAAATGATGAATTAGTGCTTTTGAAAGTGTGTCACGGGGACACTTGATGGACTTTCTGTCTTAGTGGAAATGGATTTTAAATGGTCATCAAAACATTAGGAATTGTTTTGTGAACATTGATTTTTTTTTTTGAGTTATCTCTAGTTTTCCCAAACAATAGCTGCTGCAGACCTCAGGCTCTGCCTAGTGAGAGATGGAGCCTCTGCAAGAAACACATTTTTAATGCTGCTGGGAGAGTGAGTGAGAGACTCATTATTCCTCTCCTCTGCCTGTGAGCATGTAGGGATTCTTGTAGGTTATTGTGAACTGCGCCCACTGTGATAACATTTTTTCCTGAAGGCAAATATTTTGTGGTGTGTCTCAAGTGTTAGCCAAGGAATGTGTTCTATTTCAGGGCTATGACTCACACAAACTTCAAGGATCAGCACTCTTGTCAGAAATGTAGGTGAAGAGATGCCACACCACAAATTTAACAAATTCAAATAGTCGCGTGGATTTCAAGAAATAACTAGCAAAAAAATGTTGTGAACTATACATGTACAGAGCACCTTTACTCCGTTCATCAATGGTATCATCGCTCAATCACCCAACATACGTATTAACAGCAGGGGTAGACAATGCAATGACCGACAGGAGCAGTTTCTGCCATGGTACTTTGCTCGAGGGCACCTTGGAAGCATTACTCGTGGATGAACAGCAAGCCAGATGAACATGCTGTGTCCCAAACTCCACTTGAATTTCTTTCCACCTACCTGAGTGACTTGCACTTTTCAGTCTTGCAAGGCTATTGACCTTTTGCAACTTGTATGAAACATTCAGTAACCTCTTTCCCCCACATCTTCAACCCCTGCCCCTTCCACACACTTCCACACACACGCGCTTTTATTGCTGTACAAATACAAGTAAATCACGCAATGGGATTTGCACGAAAAGTATTTGTTTTGCATTGTTCCCACCTCTTTTGTCCCCTGTCCCCGCAGAATGAAGTGAATGCGATCAAGTGGGACCCCACCGGGAACTTGTTGGCCTCCTGCTCAGATGACATGACGCTGAAGGTGAGCTGTGCTGAGCATGTGCCGATTCCTTTGTGGCAGCCTTTTAAATGGCTTTCGTGTCTACTGCTGTCACAATAATCTCAGATGTAGTAGTGTACTTTGCTGTGCACAGTAAACCCTTTGTGGGATCAAGTGCAGGGTTAATATCAGCGCAATAGATCTTGGGAAAAAAACATGTTGTTTCCCAAAAAGGCATTTAGTCAACATGTGTTGGATCAGGCCATGTCCTTTTCAGGGAAACAGCTGTTTTCCCTTCATCATGTTTAGTTCGCACAGCCTCACTTTATACTCATTTGTGCCAGCACCCAACAAAACCTGTCCACTCCTATTCTCTTCCTCGTAGACATCAAAATTGAAGCATTTGTGTCAAGATTTTGGTGTTCACTTATCAGGTCTGCACTGGTCCTTTGATACACAGCGTTGAACGCGCCCCCCCAAACCACAGAGCACATAGAGCACTTTGAAAAGCTACCATATTCCTCCATGTTCTCCAAATACAGTGCCGTATTGTCCCGAATATAAGATGATGATGGTGACTCTTTGAAAAAGTGGGGTTGTCTTATTTTCGTGGACTGGGCTTTGAACAGCTTTGCCAGCGTCTCTCTTTCTCTCACGGTCTCTCTCTCTCTTGCTCTCCCTCTCCCCTTTCCTCTCCCTTTCTCCGCCCCTCTCCCCCTCTCTCCCTTTCCATTCCCGTACCCCGCCCCCCTTTTCTCTGTCACCAGTCGCTTCACCTCCATGTTGTGAGTGACAGCGCAGGTGCAAAATTGCACAGAGGAGCAACATACCAGAGCGGCGGGGCTTGACCACCGCTATAAGTGAACAAGCTAATCAGAAAGAGTTATGATTCTAACTTTAAGATTACCGTACTGTGGTGAATGCTGCCGATGCATCTGACAATATTCAAACAGCCAAACAATACAGAGTCACAGAACGCAACGTGCAAAGATGGCGGTCTTAGAAAGAACTTCTCTCTCAGAAAAATCCAACGCTCAGCAAAAAGCATTTCAAAAATTGTCTGAGTGCAAGAAATTGACAGGCAAGTGTGCAAGTACATTGCTGAAAAACAAGATTCGTTCTGCAAACACTTGACCGATCCTGTGGAAAAAAACATGCGCGAGATGATCGCAGACCTGCTGATCACTCCAGGCGAAATGACGAGCAGCTCCAGGTGTTGGATCCCGTCATCGTCAAGCCATTCAAGGATTATTTACGTAAAAATACACAGAGTGGCTCTTGGCTGATGATCACGCCCAAAGTCCAACTTAGAAAATCAAGAAGACAGCAGTGCGTTTGCTCTGTCAATGGCAGACTGGACAGGGGGATCATGAGTGGGGGCGTGAGGGACTTTGAGGAGGATAGAGAGACTGAACCCATAGAGCCACAGGATGCTGCTGGTGAGGAATAGATAGTCTGAGATGACAAGGAGAAAAAGTTGGACTATTTCCACTGATGTTGTATTTAGTCAGAGGTTCACTGCAACGGCATGTCTGATTATTCCTCCACGTCAAATTTTACCAATGTTTTATTAGGATTTTCAAATAAAATGTTCTGCATGATGAAACAAGATTGTGTCATCAAAAAGCCTTTTTCCCAAAAAACTGTCATGGGAAAAGAGGGTTGTTTTATATGCAGGATCTTATATTCGGGTCAATACGGTATTTTTGGTTTAGCGCAAAACCAATGGTTGCAGAAAGGATGTGCCCACAGCAATTTACCATAATTGCTCTTGGGACCTCCTGCCACATTTTCATATCAGTTTGCCTTGTGTGGTGAAAGCTGCAAGCTGGGAAACATGGAGGCCGTGCGAGAAGCAGGGATAGCTTGACCTCTTTGGATTTAGCAATGCACAAGATACAGTATGTTGACCTTGTGCTATGATGTGCGTAACTCCTGTCTTTGTGCTGTCGAAGAAATAGTAACATGGATCCAATGGGTCCATTGAAAGACCTGCAGACTTGGTAAGTGAATTGCAAATGTCACCAAAATGTCCTGACACACCAAACAACCCTTTCCCATTCCCACACAGAATGACAGGCAAACTGCAGACAACCATGCGTCTAGATAGCAGACGGGTGTGTGCACGCGCATGCATTTGTGCATGTATGTGTGCATGTCAGGAATGCAGCAGGCTAGATGCAGCTCTAATCTATGGGTGTATGTTTAACAGATCTGGAGTATGAAGCAGGACTCTTGCGTCCATGACCTACAGGCGCACAGTAAAGAGATTTACACTATCAAATGGAGCCCCACAGGCCCTGGAACCAACAACCCCAGTGCAAATCTTATGTTGGCCAGGTGAGTGTGCATGTATGTTTGTGACCTTTGGTAGGGAGGGAAAGTTCCATGCCCTTTTTCTTTCTTACATTCACACATCTTGCCAAATCCAACTAACATCTGTTACCACCCCACATGTCCACAGTGCATCGTTTGACTCTACAGTTCGCCTTTGGGATGTGGAGCGAGGAATTTGTATCCACACGTTGACGAAGCACCAGGAGCCTGTCTACAGTGTGGCTTTTAGCCCTGATGGCCGCCACCTGGCCAGTGGCTCCTTTGATAAATGTGTCCATATCTGGAACACACAGGTAAGAAAATTGGTGCGCAAGGGGAGAAAAAGACTCTACTTGGTCTTATCTGAGGAAACCATCAGAAAGACGGCAACAAATCTGATGAAAACATACAGCTAGAAGTACTGCAGAGAGGTCACAAATGTGCAATGCCTCCTTATAAAACAGTGGTCCCCAAACCCAGGGCCTTTTGGTACTGAGCTGCAAATACCCAACTTAGTGTATCATACCAATTGATAGAGACCAAGATTTTCTTGAGCCTGCAATCTAGCGCTTGATTTCCCTCCAAACTGTTAAGGCAATAACAATAACCCCTTTTCCATGAACCATGGACAGCTGAGTTTGCTGCGTGGCTACACTTTTCAGCAGCAGACTTGTACACAACTTGCGCTGTCACCGGGGGAACCACAACAAAAAGAAGCTATGTTACATCCGCTATGATCTGTCACACCTGAATTGAGCAGTAAAGGTTGGGGACCATTGTTATAAAAGACAACATGGAAATATTGACACAAGCGTAATGCAGGTGGTTCAGTTGTGAATTTCACTCAAATGGAATCTACACTCGGAATTACACCTGTAATATGTCCACACGGGTGCATATAATTGAGTACCTTTTTGTTAGATCTGACACAGTGACACACAATCAGTTCACAACCTGCAGAGTTTGGAGGTCTCACTTTGTCATTAATACAGATTTCTGGTATTTGATATTTTCCCCTGTGTTCTGTTTCTGACTTTATAGACAGGCTCCTTAGTCCACAGTTATAGAGGAACAGGGGGAATCTTTGAGGTTTGCTGGAATGCAGCAGGGGACAAAGTTGGAGCCAGCGCATCAGATGGCTCGGTATGTTCCCCCCTCCAATATCTTGCATGTTGGTCAATGTATGTGCTTTTCTCACACACAATGTGTACATTCACTGCTGTTCTCTCTGTGGCAGGTATGTGTACTGGACCTTCGAAAGTAGCGCTGCTGGGTTTTTTTGGGGTATTTTTTGTGGATGCCGTGGACCGACCGTGAATGTGTACATAGCCAGTGATGTCCCTGCCTGCCCATGCGCACGACTGTGGATTCTGGCAAGACAGGAAGCAGGAAACAAGGACAGGAAGCAAGCAACCTGACACAACAAGTTCAGACACAGGGATGGGCAGCAACGGACAGATGGACAAAAGGGCAGATTGAAGTGCCCCGGATGTCTGTGCAGACTCTTGCAGAGGAGAGGCGCAGACAAAAAAATAATTAAAAAAACTGAGAGACAAAAAGATCCATATATGTACCAAAATCTGGAAGCTATTTTTGCTTTTTTAATCTTTAAACCGTGTTCATCGTCATCATCAAAACACCAAACAATCAAAAAACGACGATTACACATATCAACGCCTCCGTTCTACCATGGGATGGCACGTTGTTTTTCCTCAGTGTAGAAGGAGGGGGCAGGATTTGCTCATATCTCACATATATGCTCACACACACACAGACACACGCACGCACACACACACACACCACATCGTGACATCACATGACATCTTTTTGTGTTTCAATAACGTTATTCACTATGTGATGGTTCTTGTGGTTATTACCCATAATGCCCCTCTCTGGCTGGGGAAAAGATGGGGGAATGTGATTCCTCCTCCACTGCTGTGAAGGTCCAAGGCCATTTTGTGAGAGAACTGGTGTGGAGGCCACCAACTTGCTTTTCTTCTGCATACAGAACAAATATCGGCTAGAGAAACGAGGCACGCGTCAAAAAAACTGAAAGTAGTTTAGACTTATCGTGTTACTGATGCTCCAACTTAACAGCCAATAACGCTCGAGTTTCTGTCCATTCAGCTTCTGCTTTAGTGGGTTCTCACAAAACCATTTCACTCCTCAGAACTCAAACTGGTAGAAATTTCACAGCTCAAAGTATGAGACCTAGTGTTCCCTTAAGCAGCTAAAGCATATTAACCCTGAAAGTGACATTTTGAAGGAGTAATATTGCATTATTCCTTTAATGTTTTTGAATTGCCCCTCTTCTCAGTTCCAGATGACATACTGATGATTTTGTACTCTTTTGAAAAATAAAAAGTTGCATTTTTGTAATTACTTTGTAGATTTAAAATGTGAAATGATTGGCAGTGTTAATTTACATGTTGCTGACAGGTTTTATTACACTGTTACTGCAAACAATACACTTTGACCCTGTGATGTCACTAATCACCACTAAATGATGTGGAGAATCTTGAATGTGCACAGGTTAACTCATTTTTTTCTTCCAACATCCTCTTGGCCTGTAGATAAAATCTTAAGTATGACATATTGGTCCTGCCAACATTTTTTGGCGATGGATTAATTTGCCAGCCACTGGTCAAGAGAAAATCTGACAGACCCAAAAGAAAGTCTTTCTTTATATTTTCAGACAAATTGTGGTCTCTTCTGCCCACTCCCTCCTGCTTCCCCTCTGATTTTCATTGGATTAACTATAAACTGAAGGTTGATTTGGACTAATGTTGACATTTTTACTGTGCATTCTCTCCATTAAGCACTTCATGAAATGTTTCGGAGAGAAGTGGGTTATTTTTTGTTTTTCTTTTTAAATGACTGAACATGGCCAAACTTGAGTCCGTTTTTACCTTTTTCTGACTGCACCTGATTAGACGTTCCCACTATTGGGGTCTGTCTGATGTTCTCCTCCCACTCACTTCACACAAGTCAGTCATCATTTATTCCGGAAAGTGACACAAAACTCCAGAATAAAATATATTTTGATAAGAAATTCGTTTTCATGGAGTGTGTGTGTGTGTGTGATTTCATGTGTAAATGTTGGAATGATAACACCTTGAAGTAAGAATATATACAGTAGGTATATACTGTGGGTCTGCTGGAGCCTATCCCAGCACTCTTTGGGCAAGAGGCAGGAAATACACCCTGGAAGATGACCAGCCTATCCCCAGTTTCCCCAGGTATCCTTGATTTGCCTCAGTTTGGCTCAATTGTCTTAGTTTGGACCAGTGTGGGTAACACTGTAGTCTTGACAACTGGCTAGAGGACCATCATTGATACAGTACCTTCTTTAGGATGGGTAAGATATGGGTAGCATTGTTTGTCCACGTGTATTTAACAAAATAAAGAAATGGAAAATTAACAATCCTCAACGCACCACTCGCTCGAGTACTGCTGGTGGGACGTGTATCTCTCTTGGAGAATCGTGGCAGAACCGATCTAACTTGCGCCATGGTACTTATGGCAGCGAGTGCCGTGTAACCTATTTCGGCCTCGCAGTGGCGCTGTGACAACATTGAGGCCTTGGACAACACGGAAGTGTGGACACGAGTGCTGCTGGTGACCGAGTGAGACCGCGCGCGAAACCGGAGATGCTGCAACATTCTCTTTCATTTTAGCGACAGAAAAGGATAAATACAGCAGCTACAGAGGAGGTCTTCAACAATGGACAGAGGTGACTTTTTCTGTAGTTACTTTGAAGATGCCTTGAAGTGCGTTTGGAATTACGGATTCCCTCAGCCCCTAAAAACGCGCAAATTAAGTCTACAAGACACAGCAAACTTTGCAAACTTCGCGTCACATTCGTAAATGTAATGTGCATTTACGGCTTCAGTTTGTTTATCTTCAATGCGCCACCGTTCAGCTTATTAACCAATTTACCGGTAACTTAGTAGTAAGTGTGTTTGGCTAAGATGTCCTGCTTTGTTTTGCCTGTCATTCCAGATGTTGCGGTTCTTCAGGCTGGATTTCTCCTGGCCAACAAACTCTGCTCTCCCTCATCCCTCTATACGCTACAGAAAGGCGACTGGTGCAAGGTGAAGGCACCCATACTTGATGCTGTTACAGAAGTATGTGGACAGGGAGGATTCAGGCATGGACCCAACAAAAATGGCCGCCTCCTGAAAAATAAATTAATATGCACTATGTGGTTGAAGCTGCTGTGTGAAGAGCTGGGAGAGGATGTGGAGATAACGTGGAGACTCAGTCCCTTCTTTGCCCTTCAGAACAGCCTTCCTGACCTAAGCCGCGTGGCCCTGGTGGAACTGGTGAAGTCATTGGGTGCTGCTGGAATCTTGATAAATTTTCTCCGTTGTCTACCCCAAGCTCAGATCTGTTCTGAGCTGGAACAGCTGGCTCGCCATGTGAAGAGCAACCCCACGTCGGAGGAGGACGTGAGGCTCTTTTTGGATGTGTGGTGGGAACTGTGGAAAAACAAAGACACACAGAAGACAGCTGAGGAGCGGAAGCTTGAGGCCATGTTTAACACCCAGATCGCCCGTCTCTTCTCAGAGCGGACTATTTCGTCTCTTCCTGTTGCCAAGAGACCAAAGTTGGAGACCTCAGATCTTCTGCCTCCAGTGTCCCAGAGGACTGCGGATGTGCTGCGCATCCTACTTGACTCTCTCAAGGACATGAGGGACCAAGCATTCACTCCAGATCTCTGTCTCCAAGCCCTGTCCACTTCTCTTGATTCTATCTTCACCTCGTTCCTAGACCAGGATGTCACACTCCCTACAAAAAAGAAGGTGGACTACCTGTCCAAAGTTGTGGCCATCAGACAAAAGGAGCATGAAGAACTGAGCCCAGAACTTCTCTTGGCAGTCCAAAGGGACCTTTGTGCATCTCATAGCGTGTCACCATTTCAGCCCTGTCAAATGAATCTCTGTCAATCCTTAGAAGTTGTCGCAGAAGTTGCACAATTTTGGAATAACAGCGGGCTTTTGAAAAGCTGTGATGACTCTAACTGGAGGTACCTGGCATTTAAGTTTCAGCAAAGTGTGCACAGAGTGTTGGAGGCTCTCAAGATGGCAAAGGTGTCTGCAACCATCAACGAAAGAGATGATGGAAATACCCAGAACGCTTTGGATATCCTACGGGATGTGCTGGAATCACTGGGGTTGTCTGACCCAGAAGTCAGTCCTGAGGTCACTGCCAAGGTCACCATGCTGGTCATAAATCACCACTTGGAAGACTATCATGATTTTGCTCAGTTCTTTGCTTGTGAGATGAGTTGGGATGATAGCGACGAGCACTGGGTAAACTGTCTAGAAAAGAACCAAGAAGCCTTCAAGCAACCAGACGTGGTGATCAAACTGTCTTCCTCTCTCATGAAAAAGATCCAAAATGGGAATGTGGACCAGAGCAGAAGAATGAAGAATGTGATTGTGACAATATTCTCTGCGTTTTCATTAGAATCCAAGAACCGCGCATTGAAAGGCATGTTAGAATTGTCTGGTCGAGGTTTTTTCAGAGGCCCCGTTCCCCCTCCCATAAGCCAGGAGTTTGAGCAAGAACTTAATTTCGTGTTAAATAGCATCATTCAGCCAGACGGCAGCGCCTCTGCAGTGAACGAGGCTGTGTCTTCGGTGGCAAAAGTGGCCTTACAGAACCCAGAGACGACTCTAAAGTCCTGCTGTCATTCTGCTGTATTCAACAAAGGGGCATATTCTTTCATGGCCGACATCTTGCAACAACTGCCAGGACTCAGTGGTTCAGAGGGAAACAGCAAAGCACAACTCCTCAAAGGAGAAAGTAGAGAGAGGGAGGAGGACGGGGAGCAGGCACAGAGAATCGCAGAGGTCCGGAGGGAAAGCAGCATGCTCTGTAAGTGCCTACAAGAGACAATTGATGGCAGAGTGTTGTCCGACACGGATAAAGAGCAGTTCCTGAAGTTTCTGGGTCTGCTGATGAAGCCTGTGGTGGTAGCAAAGGGAGAAGAGAGAAAGCAAAGTTTGCTGTCATCTGAGGAGGTGGTGAAAGGTTTTGTTCTGCCCAACCTGTCCATAGATGGTGAGCTGTGTGTTTTTTTTTTATACACCTGGTTTAAGTTACGAAAATGATGTATTAATGCTGAGGAATCCTGAGGAGTCTCAGCATTTCATTCTCATTTTGGAGGCCAAACACCCTCCCTAAAGAAGTCAAAAAGTGGTGAAATTGCAACCAGTTCCCCTTGTGTTGTCAGGTTACAACTCCATCGATGTTGAGCTCAGTCTACAGCTTCTCCACTATACTCTGTTGGGAGACGCACAGCAGTCAACATCTCCACACTGGATCCTGTCCTGCTCACCTTTCCCACTCCTCTACTTCTTGGTGCAACTTCTCCACCAGTCGCTGTGGTGAGTGTCTTAGGACCACACAGGATCAATGATGTCATTGTGTGAGTCCCCGTACCTCCCCCAGAGTCAGGAATCAGAAATTTTTTATTGTCACTACAGCAATTTACATAGTGTAATTAAATTAAGGTGCTGCGTTTTGGTGTAAAATGGAGTAAAAAAAGGAAACGAAATGGAAAAAAGAAGAGCAAAATCTATATACATAAGAAATATACAGAAATATATTGAATGTGGAACATTAATAACTAATAGCAGCCAAAATAAAATGTCAATAGTGGCAATAAAATAAAAATCTTAGCAGCAGCCAAGCAGTATCCTTGTAACTTCTCTTGTTCCTTCATGCAATGGGATCACCTCTCCATCACCATCCCACTGTAGTAGGTGCCTGGAGGAGCCAGCAGAGGTCAGTCTTCATCACCTGTCCATGGACTCCAGGGAATTGACTCTGTCAGTGCTGTCCGTCGTGGGTAAAGTTGTGGGTTCAGAGGTGGCGTCCAACCCCCAGAGATGGTCCCGCGCTCTTTTCTGGCTATACAGCAGCACAGAGGAACTAGACTGGACCGTTCGATTTTACCTGAAGCCCATATGGGGTTCTCACTTCAAAACCGAGGTACCCTCATCCCTGCTGGCTGTCTGCAATCTGCCTGAGGAGGTATGAACAGCCACACCAACACCAGGTCACTTGTCGGCCTTTACACTCACGTCAGGCAACTCATGTCCAAAACATCAAAAAGATTTTTTCGATGAACACCTGATACCATTTCTGTGATCACGTCCTCTCCACTGTTCCCTACTGTGCAGGAATGGTCGGGTCTGGACATGTCAACGTATAGCCAGGGAACAGGTCTCCTGGCCTGGTTGGAATGCTGCTGCGTGTCGGACTCCCTTCAGCACACAATGTTGTCACATCTCGCTCTAAATCCACATCAGCCTGACCACATGATCATGTTCAGTAAAGGTCTGCTGCTGGCCCTTACTCAGGTGCTGCCCTGCTGCACTGTGTCTCAGTGGAGTCGGCTGCTGAGAGCTTTGAGAGAGTTGATGGGCAGCAGTAGACTCTACGTTCCGTACTCTCTGGAATACGTGGACCACTTACCACTTCTGGATTTGAAAGGCTTTTCATGCGAGCTCCAGCTGTCTGTGCTCCTGCTTCGTTGCCTTCAGTTTCTCTGTGGGTGTAGCTGCTCTGAATGGCTGTCGGCAGAGAGCTGGTCCCATGTATGCCAGTTGTATGCTCAGGCCATCAGGGAAATTGTAGACTCTCTCAAAGCCAGAATGCCCCATGCTTTGATGGAAACCTCAGAAAAAAAAGCCGGCTCCCCATTCTCCCAAACCCCCAGACAGTCGCAGTGCAGCTCAGCAAAGGTCTCCACAACTTCTGCCATGACATCTTCAGAGGCACAAAATGAAGAGTTCCAGAAAGCCCCGAGCCAGGAGGTCCTTTTCGTTCTCACGCAGCTTTTCTGCCACGTCCAGCATGTGCAGGTCTGAATTGTCTCTCTGTATGTGATAAAAGCTGCCTTAGTGATGTCAGTGTTTCCAGATGTTACAAAAGTCATGTGATGTTTTGATGATTGTAGGTGATGATGCCAGAGGGGCGGACTGAGCCTTTGTTCTTGACCAGCTTGGAAATACTGAGCCACTGCGACGCTGTGATGGCAGCTTATCCGCACAGCAGCAGCCCACTAGAGAGCGACAACACCAGGAAATTCCTATTGTCCATCACAGAGAACCTGGAGAGCAATCAGATGAAGACAGTACTGCAGCAGAAGATCTCACGGCTCAAATCGGCAACAGCTTGACAAACAGTTACAACCTGTGTAAACCAATTGAAGATTTGTTAAATATTTCTCATGATGCACTTAACATCTCTTCACCTGTGTTGAACTTGAATTGGCAATGCAAACTATTACAAGAACAAACATGAGAATGGGAGGAATCCAGTGACAAACCTAGTTCTCTCAGGGGCCACATACTGTCAGCAGGAGGAATTTTAACTTGTTTGTGTGTTTCCTCCTATGGCCTGTTTTTGCCACAGTGTTACTGTTGATGGATAATATAGTCAAAGTGAATAACAGACTCCAGTCACATGGTCCTGTATTTGCAAAAAAATCTTTTCAAATAATTACACAAATATTACAACATTTGTAAATAGGTATTTGCAATAAATAGCACTGATGAAACAGCGAGAAGTCATATTTGTTTCTTATCCTTTTATTATGCTAACAGCCATTGTGACTTAGACACAAAATTATGAACAGGTGATATTTTGAACAGAGAAACAATGACATGCGATATGCTGGACAGACAGAGTGGCGTTATCAGAGCATTGCGTTGTACAAAATTAGAGAGTGACGGAGAAAGTGATCCTGCTCCATGCACACCAACAGATCTCTCAGCATGACCCTCGTAACCCTCTGGGACCCTTGCCTGGGCAATAGTGATACCTGATGGACACACACAGGAAACATCCAAGTAAAAAATAGAATTTCAGTAGATATAAAAGCTATATACTGATACATTTGTATTTGGAAATTCTTACTCTCACTTCAGTAAATTCTACATTAGAAAATGTGCAGAGACTAAATATCTGGAATCTTGATGCTGCATTTCTACTTACTTGGCTCTCCGTGCAGTCCAGGGGCCGCTTCTTGCGAGGTCCAATGGCGGCCAGAGCTGCAAGGTTTGCATCCCTCTGCTGCAGCTGGGTTTCTTCCATTTGCTGTAACTGAGGGGTGAGGGTTGGGAGGAGCAGAGGGAAAGGGAACACATTTTGAAAGTCTTGTATTGCTTGATTAAGGTAAAGAAAATCTACTCTGAGTAGTAAATGCTAGAGACCACAGGCTCAGGTTACAGAAAATGTAATACGGAAGTGATAGAAGTCACAGTGCTACGAATGGATGGAAACCAATCTTTGAGGCAGCTGTGACTGTGCCACCCCTTTCTTGTACTTGTATTTATGTTTATCTATTTGTACTTATACTTGTATTTATTTTTTCCAGGCTGTTAATCAAAACACCTGGTTTGATGCACAAACACAACACACTGTCTGAACTTGTGGAAGTCACCTCTTTAGCCTTCTGCTTAAGCTGCTGATGCTGTGGGTCGTCTGAGTTTGAGCGACTCTGGTGGGAAAAGAGGCATTTTCTGATTCAAGAGGTATTTTGCATGCAACTTTGAACAAAACGTGTCAAAAAAAAGAGTTGGCCTATGCTATTAACATAAAACATGGCGAGAAAGACATGGGTGGGGATTTTTGCCTCAAGATCCCATTGTCATCACAATTTTGTGCGGCAGGGTCCCTCTTTCAAGTAACCATACCCTTGCCAAGCGCATCAAGATGTCGCGCTCCTCCTCGTCCTTCCTCCTCCTCTTAACACCCTCCACCTCCTCCAGGAAGCGAAGCTGGGAGCGCACATCACTCATTTGGGTGTGCCAGTCATCATCCTATGGTCAGTGAATAATGACGTGGGGGAGAGGGCGATGTAGATAGAGAAGGTGAAAGATGGATTATCATAGAAGTACAGCACTAAGTCTGCAAAGACATTTTTGTAATGAAAATTATGAAAATGAATAGATGGCTTGTCTGAGCCATTTCCACAGAGGAATGATGAAAAACCATGGTGAACTAAATAGTTGTCATTACAACACTGAACACACACATTACCTTTAAGGCTGCCTTGCGGTGTTCTGCACTCACAGTCAGCTTCTGCAGGAGGCCACGGAGACACTCTTGGGTGGCATGAGACACCAGAGACACCACTTCTGGGCCGACATTGGTCACTCCCATTGGTTCCCCTTATATTAAGACGTACGAGTCAATCTCAGAATATTAAAGCAATACAAAATGTTAGTGTGGCATGGGCACAGTAGAGAAATTCCACTCTACTAAATTGTCTCTTAATTCTTCTCTATGTAGCGTTGCACAATGGCCTCAAATCTAAGAGAGAACAAAAATTATTTGGGGGGGGAAAAGTTCCAGTGGGTGGAGATTGAATCGTGGATCTTTGAGTAATTCAATTATGAGTCAATAAATGGAGAATGGATGGACGTTTTGCAAAGGACAATATCTAACCTGCCCACTAGTTTTGAGGGCATTTGGCATTTCGCGTTAGCTTGATAACTGAAAATGGGTCCTCCTTACCAGACATGTACATTTTAAGTCAGTAACTGACTTGATTGATGAGTGGTTCTACCTGTATGCAGGATTCGTTCAAGCACTGGGCTTGGAGACAAGAACGTTTGATCCTGGCAGGACTGAACAACGGCCCCGACCGTGGAGGTCAAGATCTGAGCATTCTCCTCTCTTAGGTTGACACCAGCCATAGATGCGACATCGTTGATGTCATCGTCTTCTCTGTGAAGACACACAGGTGTGGCTGTGAGTGAATGATTTTAATCTTGCTAAAGGTCAGTGCAGATCAAAGAATTAGACTTCTCTCCCTACATCTACCACCATCATGTCTTCCTTAACTACATCATGAACCTTTTCTGTGGTCTCAATCTTCTCCTGCTACCTGGCAGTTCCATCTGCAATATCCTCTGTCCAAAATATCCACTATCTCTCTGCCTGCACATGACCAAATCCTGTCAATCTTGCTTGTATGACCTTATACCCAAATTCTTCCTCCTTAGTTGTTACTCTGATGATCTAATTTGTTATCCTGTCTGACCTGGTTCCTCCAAAAGGAAACCTCGGCATCTTCATGTCTGCCATCTCCAGCTCAGCCTCCTGTCTCTTAAACAGAGCCACTGTTTCGAAACTAAACAAAAAAATCATGGCAGGTCTAACTACCATCTTGTCAACCTTCCCTTTCACTTAGACTACTATTCCTCTATCGCAAAGCCCTCTTGACACTCGCCTCCACCCATGCTTCCCAGCGTGCACTCTCCCTCACCTCTCCTGCACAGCCCATTGCATTGAACGGTATACCCACATAATTTAAAGTCATCCTTTGTTACTCTTTGAATCCTCACCCGTCTGTGACTCACTCTCACTCATACACGTGTGTCCGTCTTGCTTCTGCTAATTTTCATTCCTTTTGCACTATCCTGACGCACATCTGATCTAGCTTTACTGCTCTGTTTAGCCAAATACAAGTCCTTCCCTTTTCGCTACCCTCCAGTTCACCATAAATCACTGAGTGTCCTCCTTCGCCTTTACCACAGCTCTCATCGTCATGTGCCAAGCCTGAAAACTCCAATCTATTGTTGGTCTTTCAACAGATACGGCATCAGTGCATTCAAATAAGTACATTATCATTGAAGCTATAGGTCCTAGGTACTGTATATCTCTAGGTAGAAAACAGGAATTTCTGGAAGGTCCTTTGGGTCAAACTTTGTTTACAGGTTTCATTGTCATTTTAGGTCATTGAAGAGACAGAAGCATCAAAATCAAACCAGTGTAAATTTGTTGGTCTATATTTGTAATTTGGGAAAGTAATGATGGACAAATCTGGAAACTGGACAATTCTAGACAAAGCTATGTGCTCCAGACTTTGTTACCTATAGGATCCTGAACTGGTCTTGAATGCAATTTTGGATGGTGGTAGTCGATCCTGAGTGTGAGGGGGTTTCACAGCAAAATATCCTGGACAAGAAACATAGGAGAAATATTACTGGATAATATTAGCTTGAATTACCCTCAAGATTCAAATGGTCCTTGAGCTGCACATTAAGCTGTTTACCTGTGAAAACCTTCCCTGAATTGACAACTGCATGTTTGGGTGGAGGTCTACTAATATTGCACACATGTGAATGAGTCTGGGCTGATGTCATCAACGGAGGCCTTACTGCCATACCTCTCGGCTGCTGGATCACCTGCATCTCACAGCAATTGAAATCTAATCAATTCTTCATATACAGACACCAACTGCCAGACAGCAAATGGAACTGGGCATTTGATTCAAGAGTTTTAAGGTGGCGTGAGCGAAACCCTCCAAGGCTGTGGATATGCACAATATATGATTAAATCAGCAGGTGTTCTCCAAATACGAAGTACAGTACTCATTTGGAGGGATCCAAGAGTCCTAAAATCAAAATCTGCAAAGGTCATGAGAGTATTAATGTCTTTCATAAGTAAAATATTTGAGCTGCCAGGTAGGAGGAAAAGAGAATGACAAGTTGAGGAAGACATGCGGGCAGTGGGTGTTTCAGTGGATGATTGGGGGGACAGACAAGGTGGGAACGGATACTGCAGATCAATGAAAGGAGGAGCCAAACGGAGAACTAAAAGGAGTAGAACTCAGGTGCTGCACATTCTTCTGGTCATTCTGGGAATTTGTGAGATAGAATACTGCTAAATAACATGATAATGAAATTTCCAAGTCTTTACACAACCTCTGACAAGTCAGTCTGCAACAGCAAACACTGAAATATTTGCCTATTGGATTGAATGAACTCACTCCAATACAGGATAGTGAAGCAGTAAAATGGACAGGCGTGGCTATGCTTACCTGCATGTGCGGCCGATGGACATGAGTTATGTCCGGCCTGCAGGGCTTGATGGCAACGGGCCTTGTGTTGAAGTTGTGAGCTGGAGCTGAGGCATGTCTGATGAATGACTGGATGTCTATTGTAAGTCGCCGCACTGCTGGCAGACTTTTCTGAAAGGCATTAAGAAAAAGTAGACATTTCATTCATGAAAATTTCTATGGTCAGAAGACCACAAGCCAAAAATGTGATTAAAAGCAGAACATCGCAAATACACACTTACTTATTCATTGTGAGCTCTACACACTTAAGCCAGTGCAGCATTACAAAATATAAAAATACAACATTTCAATGTTGAAACAGGGCATACAAGGATGGAAAGTCGAAAGGAAACACTGGGCATGAGTATGCGAGCAGATTTACACAAAATTGATAATAAAGGCTGCAGTGCCATTACAGTACTTCTCAGCGTTTGACCCAATTGAGGAGCCATGGGCTACTCGATAGTAGATCATTTAAAAGATTGAGTACTTTGCTTACAGACATCTCAACGTTGACTTTTTCCTTTCTTCAGCAGCGAGCCACCCTAAACTGGATTGAAAATGAGTCTTGCATCTCGAGCCAAACCACCCCCACCATGATCCTGTCCTACGGGCTACCACTCATAAAGGAGGTGGTAAGCTTTAGACAACTGTATTTTGGACAATATCCAGCAGGTTTTTCACATTTTACGCAAATTTACTATAAATCTGTCATTTTCCATCTGCTCTTGTTTTCTGGCTGATTCTGTCCATCTACTTCTTTTCATCGACTTCTTCTTGGTCAGAATCATTATTGCCTTGCTCGTACAGAAATGTTTTCCCTCAGCCTCACTTGTCTCAATGGCACATCAGAGTTGACGCCACAAGTAAATCAGAGAAAATTACATTACATTTACTACATAAACTGCTTGATAGACAAAGAGCAAACCTTTAGAAAAGGCACCAAGCAGGGCTGTGGAGTTGACTTCAACTCTCGATAGAGCTGCTCTGTAAAGCCCTCTGCCTCTAGTTTTCCTTCCTGGTGGAGTAAGGCACAAGGTGTGGTTCAGGAATGCACAAAATCTCCATAGATCATAGAACAGTAGTTTGATGTACAGAATGAGAGAAATCCAACCATTTATGTCGGGGAAATATTTCTCATGAAATGAATTGTAATTAGGAGACAGCAAGGCAACACTGATTCGCGTAGTGACATGCTGACAAAAGAAAAGTTAACAGCAAAATCAGAATGCAGTACTGATGATGAAGGAGGGACACGAACCAGCAAATTCCTGACAAGACCTTTGACATTATTGGCCATAGTGGTAGACTGGGAGCCACTGGAGGCCAGCTTGATGAGAGTGACCAAAAAGTTTTTGCACTTCTTGACGTTCTCCATTGTCTCCTGTGGAAAAGAGGAAATAATCAGTGATTACAATAAAAGTTGTGTGGGATAAAATTCAGTGTCACATGGTGGTTTTCAAGTATCAAATGTCAAAATAGGTAGCAACACATGAGGCAGCATGAGGCAGCGTTGCCACATACTTTTACGGAACACTCAACAGAAAAATACATCTTTAAAAGTATTTTTAGTATGTGTTCAGTGTCAGTCTTATCCATCTTATGCTTAAACTTGAAGGAATTCAAAAGGTATTTGGCGCTATACAAATTAAATTGTATTGTATTGTATTGTATTTGGAGTATTTCACACCTCTTGCGTTTGTTCTGGGAAAAATATACATCTGACGCTATGAACAACAATGACATGGAGTGTACTTGTGAATTTTAGCAGCATAATGTTGCTGTTTGGACTTACAGGACTAAATGTGGGGGGTGGCTCTCTGGACCTGCTGTTCTCTGCGATACGTGTGTGGGGACAGGGCTGGTTTCCTTGATCGGCCAAAGCACCTGCAGCCTGAACGCGGGGGGCTTTAGGGGCTACCCC
>OMPJ01015134.1:0-20544 GCA_900312935.1 Carapus acus | reverse complement strand
GTAACATGCATTTACCAGACAAGGATGCAGGAAAGGGTGGATGGGTGCAAGTGAGGCGGAGAGGGAGAGGAGATCGAAGATGAGGAAGAGAGGGAGAGGAGGACTCAGTGTGTCATCTGTTTCTAGTTGCATAGTTTTGTCGAATTATAGGCTTTATCGAAAAGGAAAGTTTTAAGCCCACTTTTAAAAGCAGTGAGGGTATCCGCCCCCCGGACTGAAGTAGGAAGATGGTTCCACAGGACAGGAGCCTGATAGCTAAAGGCCCTGCCCCCTATTCTATTCTTGCTGATTTTGGGGATCACTAATAACCCAGCGCGTTCGTAGCTAAGAGCTCTGGTTGGATGATAAGGGACGATCAGCTGTTTAAGGTACGATGGTGCCTGATTGTTGAGCGCCTTGTAAGCAAGGAGGATTTTAAATTCTATTCTTGATTTTATTGGCAGCCAGTGGAGAGAGGCTAACACTGGGGAGATGTGGTCTCTTTTCTTAGTTCCTGTCAGTATACGTGCTGCAGCGTTTTGAACCAGCTGGAGTGGCTTCAGTGTTTTGTTGCTACAGCGTGCGAATAAAGAATTACTGTAGTCCAGCCTGGAGGTCACCAAAGCATGAATTAGCTTTTCAGCATCTTTTAGTGATAGCATGTACCTAACCTTAGCAATGTTATGTAAGTGAAAAAAGGCAGTTCTTGACAATACCAACTACCAAATTGTTGTTCATTAACTCCTCTTGGAGTTGTGTATCATTGAGTGGTGCCTCTGTGAGTCTATGAGTGAGGCAGCTAGACCTAAAGCGAACCCATAGACAGGGGCTCAGCAGGTTATTGGTGATAGAGGCGTCTGTCAGAGTGATGCTGGAGTTTATCACTCGGTGCTATTAGCTCACTTTGGCCCGACAACGTTTTCTTTTTTGGCCTTGTTTCCCCATCATAGCTACAAATCATCATGACAATATGAGCCCATGTAAGTCCTGTGTTTAGGATGATCAGCACTAAAAGTCAGCTTATACTGTACTTTAAGAGGCAAGCCAGACACCGTATCCCCTGCAGTGTAAATGCCAACTGTCACAGAATTTTGGTAGTGCCGAGAGATGCAAGAGCAGGTGTTGAGGTTTAAAAACAGATAATGAGATATCAAATAACCAAACAAATAGAATTCCATTATATTTGCTGGTGAAACGGGATTAAGTTGAATAAGAGCTGTGTTGGCTTGATTCGGCTATTAGTAGGTGTTGGGGAAGTCTGTGAATGTGCTTAAATTGTTTCTAGTCCTTGGTCTGTCAGCTGCTAGTACCTACAGGTGGCTGTGAAACTGTGGATCCCTACCAGGGCAGCTAATCAGGGTTTGGCCTCTAAGCAAGGCAGAACTTCCTGTTGCACAACGTTTCTTCACAGCAGCAACATCCTTTGTAAATGGGCTCAATATGATTTTAAAGGGAATAAAGTGATTCAAGGGGAGATTGCTCACAGATCTTTTTTTTTCTGTCTGCCAAATTATTGTTTACATTTGCAAAAAACATCCTTGCCAACGTCAACTGCATTTGTCAACATGAAGTGTCATTTTACATTTTAAAGGATAATTTTTCATTCATTTTTAGTTTTAAGCGCCCTTACTGATCTCACCTTTCTTATGTTTAGAACTGAACCGAGAAACATTGTTTCTGATAAGAGGAACGTAGTGACAAGTAATTTACGCAATATATGACAAGTAATATATGATTAGCCAACATTTAAGGTGTGGAATGTTGATGGACTGAAGAGTACCTCTCAACTCAACCTGCCTGCAGGGGCTGGTGCAAATGTTCTGCACATTGCAATAATGTCTCAAAATAATCCACAACAGACGTCTTCCCTGAAGTTAGAGAAATTAAATTTTTATCTCATTGCAATAATTTTCACTGTAAATATTTAAAACCAGTTCCATTTGTGGTTGGCATTTTACACAAGTAACCACGTTGCTTACTTGTGTGAAATGTTGTTTTGAGTCTTGTGCCCTTGCTGTATGCATACTGCATGGATCAGGTTCTGTTTCATTTTGATTCCCGTCACATACATGGTTTGCATTGCAAGCCTGAATCTGTCTGTTTTCAGAATGAATGCAGGTAACACGTGGTGAATAATAATACCTGGTGGGAAGCAGGTCGTTTATTTTACAGAGTGATTGCAGCCAGAAAACAGCAATTTCATCATTGTGGCACCATGTTTTAATTTGGCTCATTTGAAGTGTGAACCCTTGTATCTCCTTTCCTTTATCAACCCAAATTATTAACTAAAGAAAGAAAAAGAGATTGCACAGAAACTGTCTTGTCTGAAAGAATAATCTCAGCACTTGCCGTCTGATTAGACATAAAAATAATTTATGTCGTGTTTTTTGTGCCGTCTCAACCATGGATTTTTTCTTTCCAATTAAAATCCCCTCTTTGCCCTCTGTCTAAAAGGAAATGGCTTGACACACGACAGGCATCCAGCGCTGGGCAGAAGTAAGACTGAATGGAGGAGAAGGAGTAGCCCATTACTGTGTATGCAAATTAAATTGCTGAGGCTATATTGCAATGTAAGCCAGGAAAATGTCTGTCACTGAAAGGCTGACAAGCAAAACAGAAAATATATGGAAAACCTCCAGTGAAACAAATAACCGTTGTGAAACACAAAGGATGGGGTGATGGCCAGTTGCTGGTTAAGTGAGAGACAAGTCCTCTCACAAGGCCCAAGCAGATATTTATTTACTCATAGTATTGGGCAATGGCAGTGCTGTGCCTCAGAGGCGCTCATTACATCACAGACACCAATTATTTGCAACAAATATGCAGGCATTTCTGCTGCAGGTAGCATCAGTCCCTGATGCAATACATTTTGAAATTAGTCTCTCTTGTTTTGTAGATTTTTGTAATTGTGTGAACAGACTCCACCAAGACTCTCCCTAGACGCAAAGTGTTGACATATCTTTACCACTTCTTCTTCTTAGTGGTAATTCTTAAACCAAATCCTCCTCACTTGAGTTCATCGCCTTAACTATCTACCCTATTTCTACCCCACTGCACCATATTTCCAACTGAGAGATATTATAAGCATGCTGTTGGCCCGCCGTGTATGTAAAAAGATGTCTAACAGTAAGTAATATATTTATAGAGTACGCAGAAAAGACAATCAGTGATGTAGACTCAACTGTACAATAAATGCAATGCTTGGCACTAAGTAGTAATATATACAGAGGGACCAGTATGAAGGATACCATGTTGCAAATCAGTGCTCTTAGAGGGTTATTTTTCTTCTTATATATGGACAACCTTTCTGCTCCTCTCACCTGCCTCAACTCCTTTTTCACACTTGGTTGGGAAAAGCAAATTAGCAGCAATATAGAGAGGCTCTGGCAGTTGGGATTGTCATGTCAGAAAAAGTGAAGCACCAGCAACACCGCAGACAATGCATCAGATGACACTGGCAGACGCACGCACGCATGCACGTGCGCAGACACGCACACACGCATGCACGCCCGCACAAATGCACGCACACAGATAATCAGGCCACCTTTCGGTATGATGTAAAGGTTGTGAAAGCCAATGTGGATGAGACAAAAAAGGCATAAACAGAATCAGCAAGTGATTGTATACACTTAATTAGTCCATGGGAGTTACTACTCTGCAATCCCCATTATCATTATTTGAGGAATAAGATGCAGTGGAAATATTTGATTCATTCAGAAAGAGGGGAGAGTTCTGAGACTGGACCTATAACCCTCTGGTTTGGAGACACCTCTTCTGAAGAGGTGGAAGAACAAAGAACATGAGGAGAAAGAGGAAGAACAACAAAGCACCACATGGATGAAATTGGCAGGGTTAGAATTGGCCTCACCAAGTGCTGTGATGAAGTAACTTTGCTACAATATTGCAAAATAGAGTGAATTCAATGACTGAAATCAATTAGGATCATTAAAATGACTAAATAAACTAGATGGCAATGTTAGAGCCATTTTTGTATTTCACACATAATGTGAATTCAGACTGCATGTAATTCAGACTTGTTAAATTTGTGTTTGTTTGAGCTCATGAGAATGCCTGATGGCTGATGGTGGCTGCTCTCTTCGTATTGACTGAGACGTGCATAAGGTGATGATGTGTGCGTGTTTTACGTTCAGTTGACTATGGAGGCGGGAGAGCATGCTAGTGTTTTCACCGTGCTTTTTCGTTATTGTTTGGATTACTGCAGTTATTTGTTGTTGTAACTAGAGGGAAGCTTCAATAAATTCTCATAAGAAAGAAGAACTGTGGAGTTTTTTGCGACAGAAAACAAGTGTCAACTACCTCCTCGAACTCCATAGTAGTGTGTGTTTTACGAGCAAAAAGGGACAGAGCCACACTGACAGCCAATAAATTCCGAATGTAACCATGTGCACAACACTGGAAACAAGATTCAACAAAGCTTAAGCTCTTGTAGAGTAGCTGTTTTTATGTTAATGCCATTCGAAAAAAATACATATTTATTTAGCTCCTGAAGTGGTATTTGCAACCCTTGTTCCTTGAATCACAAAATGTTCCAGAGGTTTGACTAGTCACTCTCTTGGTATTATGTGTGTGATGCCATCAGTGTAACCTGGCTGGTGCTCCTTGACAGATGGCTGACTTTGCCAGAGACTGACCTCTGCATCATTCTTAAGCCCCGTCATTCTTGTCCCTCCTGTGTGAAGAATGCCTGTCAAGGCCCTGGCATTCCCTCTCACATCTTGTCCTCTGTCCCTGCTCTGAGCCATGCGAAGCCTCCACAGTTGGCTCCATATGCCGACCCCACGCAGAAGTGTCACTCTCCAGCAGTTCAGCCAATGCAGCCAAGCTCCACTTGCACCTCTTCCTTCTCTATTGGTCTCATCTGTTTTGTTACTTTGTCACCTCATTCTCATTGTCTCTGCTTCCAATCTAAATCTTCAGAACCATGTCCTCTGCAGACATTAAGGAAAAGAGGTGTGGCTGAATAGCCAAGGCAATGTGGAAAAGAAAAGACGAAATTTCTGCATTTTCTGCAGACTTGTTCCAAAGTGACACAGAGGATGAAGAATTCAATGGATTTAGTACTTTAGAGTGAGATCGGGGGTTTGGTAAACTTGTTAGCTTGTCTTTCATGTTAAGTTATCTGAATGATTGTCGTGTTAACATGCCAGGCACATATTCAGTTCGTTGTCTATGCTTCATGTAGCTGAAAAACCCTTGTGTGTTTTGCTATAGCGTGCTGTACACCTATTTAGCCTGTTTTTCTCTATTCTATAATTATTATTATCACTTGCTTTTCAAGATGAAAGCAGCAGTCTCAGAGGGGAAGCCCAGACTTCCCTCTCGCCGGACAGATCCTCCAACTCCTCTGAGAGGACCCCGAGGTGTTCTCAGGCCAGCTGGGAGACATAGTCCCTCCAGCGCGTCCTGGGTCTTCCTCGGGGCCCCTCCTCAGTGGGACATGCCTGGAACACCTCCCTAGGAAGGCGCCTAGGACGCATCCGGAAGAGATGCCCGAGCAACCTTAACTGTCTCCTCTCGATGGGGAGGAGGAGTGGCTCTACTTTGAGCTCCTCCAGGGTGACAGAACTCCTCACCCTATCTTGTAGGGTACGTCCCGCCACCCTGCGGAGGAAACTCATTTTGGCCACTTGTATCCGAGATCTTTTCCATATCGGTCATGACCCACCATAGGTGAGAGTAGGGACGTAGATCGACCGGTAAACAGAGAGCTTTGCCTTCCGGCTCAGATCCATATTCACCACAACGGATCGGTTGATCTCCTGTTCCATTCTACCCTCACTCGTGAACAGGACCACTTGGTGCAGGATCTCATCTCCGATCCGGAGGGTGCAAACCACCTTTCTCCGATCGAGAACCATGACCTCATATCTAGAGGTGCTGATTCTCATCTTGGCCGTCTCACACACGGCTACAAACCGCCCCGGCACACGCTGGAGGTCCTGGTCTGAGGGCACCAACAGAACAACATCATCTGCAATAAGCAGCAATGAGATCCTGTGGTCCCCAAATTCGACCCCCTCCAGCCCCTGGCTGCACCTAGAAATCCATATAAATAATGAACAGGAGTGGTGACAAAGGGCAGCCCTGCCGGAGGTCAACATGCACTGGAAAACAGGTCTGACTAACTGCCAGCAATGCCAACCAAGCTCCTGCTCCGGTCGTATAGAGACTGCACAGCCCTTAGTACGGGGCCATGGACTCCATACTCCCGGAGCACCCCCCACAGATCACCACGAGGGACCCGCTCGAATGCCTTCTCCAGACCACAAAGCACATTAGGATTGGTTGGGCAAACTCCCATGATCCCTCCAGCACTCTGCGGAGATTGAAGAGCTGGTCCAGTGTTCCACGGCCAGGTAGGAACCCGCATTGTTCCTCCTGGATCTGAGGTTCGATTTTCGACCGGATTCTCCTCTCCAGTGCCCCAGAATAGACTTTCCTGGGGAGGTTGAGGAGTGTGATCCCTCTGTAATTGGAACCCCCCTTCGGTCCCCCTTCTTAAACAGAGGGATCACCACCCCGGTCTGCCAGTCCAGGGGCACTATCCCTGACTGCCATGTGATGTCATTACAGCAATTGAATTGAGTACTGAAACTAAAGTGCTGCATTCCGGTGTAAGTAGTAGGAAAGAAAAGAAGGAAGAAAAAGAGAGTTTCTATGTACAGAAGAATATAAACACACAATATATACATCATAAATATCGTTATAAATAACTATTTAGATAGAAATAGTAATAGCAGCGCTGTTGTTGCAGAGGCATGTCAGCCATGACAGCCCTGCAACATCCAGAGACTTGAGGTACTCAGGACGGATCTCATCCATCCCCGGCGCCTTGCCACCGTGGAGCTTCTCAACCACCTTGGTGACTCCAGCTCGGGTGATGAACAAATCCACCTCTGAGTCCTCAGCCTCTGCTTTCTCTGTGGAAGACATGTCAGTCAGACTGAGGAGATCCTTGAAGTATTCCGCCACCGCCTGACCACATCCTCAGTTGAGGTCAGCAGATCCCCTCCTCTACTGTACACAGTGTTGATAGGGCACGGCTTTCCCTCCCTGAGGCACCGGACGGTTTACCAGAACTTCTCGAGGCCGACCAATTGTCCACCTCAATGGCCTCCCCAAACTCCTCCCACACCCAAGGTTTTGCCTCAGCCTGGGCTGCCGCACGCTTGGCCTGCCGGTACCTGTCAGCTGCCTCAGGAGACCCACAGGCCAGATGAGCCTTTTAGGCCGCCTTCTTCAGCTTGACGGCCTGCCTTATTTACAGTGTCCACCACCGGGGTCGGGGATTGCTGCCGCGACAGGCACCGGCGACCTTACGGCCACAGCTTCGGTTTGCTGCTTCAACAATAGAAGTGGAGAACATGGTCCACTCGGATTCCATGTCCAAGCCTCCCTTGGGATCTGTTTGAAGTTCTCCCTGAGGTGGGAGTTCTGGGCCCCAGTATAACGAAGGAGTCCCCAGATGGGGAACGGTCTAGTACCCCCCAGGACATCCAAGAGGACAGGGTACTTGGCACTGCTGTTTGGTCCATATGCTGAAACAACAGTGACCTGTCCCCTGCCCAAAGCCGTAGGGACGCAACCCTCTTGTTCACTGGGGAAAACTCCAACATGTGACAACAGGGCTGGGGGGCTATAAGTAAGCTGCTTGCAGCCTCTCCCCACGGGCAACTCCAGAGAGGAAGAGAGTCCAGCCTCTCTTGAGAAGCTGGGTTCCAGAGCCAAGGCTGTGCGTGGAAGTTATCCCAACTATCTCTAGTTGGAAACGCTCCACTTCCTACAACAGCTCAGGCTCCTTCCCCTCCAGTGAAGTGACGTTCCATGTTCCAAAAGCCAGCTGATCCGTCCAAGGTTTGAGTCGCCGAGGCCACCCCGTCGACTGCCACTCATGCCACAATGCACCAACCCCTTACGACCCCTCCTGCAGGTGATGGGTCTGCTGGAGGGCGGGCCCACGTAGCCTTTTTGGGCTGTGCTGATCCCAGTGGGGATCGGCCGGGACAAAACATTGCCTTATATTAGAATGCTTTTATTGTCATTGTGCAATATAACAAGAGAATCATGGCACAACGAAATTAAGGACAATATTCAGATCAATACAGTTTTTTCTGGCTGGTGCGACTTATACTCAGAGCAACCTTTAATCCAGAAAATTCTGTAAATTCTCAGTGATCATTGTCAGAGATGCTGATGTAAAGGGGGTGCACTCTCAATAAATTAGGGCTGTCACTGGAGAGGAGTGGTGGGATTAGAAGGAAGGGAGGAGATGACAGGAACCAAGTATTACAAAACCATCCATATCTGGATCTGCCCTGTGGAAAAGAACATCACCCTTAAGTTTATGTAGGGAAATTTAAAGGCAAGGCATGGCAAGTTTATTTGTACAGCACAATTCATGGACATACAGGCAACAGAATGTGCTTTACAAAAATGAAAAGAAAAGAGAATTTAAAGGTCAGATTGAAAAGACGGGAATAAAAACCGTAAAACAGAAATGAAAAATAATCAATTTGATAATTTCATTAAAAGGCAAAGAGTGCAGATCAGGCACTTTCAGTTTTTATATGCAAATGTCAGTAGGATAGTTTTCAACCTGGATTTTGAACACAGTTAGTGATAAACCTGCTTTTGACATATCCTAGACCAGTGGTTCTTAACCTGGGTTCGATCGAATGAGTCGAATTCTAGACAAGCTGTGCATAATCTAGTAATGATTTGTTTATCAAATTTCTTATCAACTATGGCTAAAGCCTGACTTGATATTCTTGAATTGAAAAAACAACACCTTAACCTCAAAGCCAGGGAGGAGAGTCACATATTACAAAATTAAGATTAATTTCGCTTTGCCAGTAATCTCGCATCTCTATGGTGTTGTGGCACCAATAGCATAACCTGTTACTAACATAAGCATTACACAGTGTCTGATGGGGCTTGAGAGGATGATGGTAAGCTCACATACACAGTGGTAAAAGTCTTGATCAGTCTTCATATCTGAAACTGGATCACATTTTTTTCAGGAGGTGTACCATGATGGCTTTGGCCATTGGAATCAAACACTGCGTCAGAAAACTGATAATATTTCATTATTGAAGTTTAATCATCTGTCCAAATTGTCTACAAGTGGGCATCAGATGTCCATGACCGCTAGTTCACTTCATGCTCGCTGACGGTGCACCCCGCATGTGTCCAGCGATAGATGAGATAGCCTCAGTAGACCCTTGAGACCTTGAGCTACAACCAAGCAGCATGAGAAAATGAATGAATGAAAGATGGCACGTAATGTCAAACTATGATTAACAAGTCTCTGCTGCTCTGCGGTTCTGCCTGTTGTCTTATCAATGCCAGGTTGCAGTGTTAAATGCCTCCTCTTGAATTATGTGGTCACATGAGGAAAATGCTGGAGTTTCAATATGCAATGGAATGCTTGGTATTGATGTTTTGTAAATGGTTATCATGGCAACAGAAATGGAAGCTGTGTTGGTCTCCCCACCGACCCTTGAACCTTCCAGCCTGTTCATCAGAAGTCTATGTTGTTAGCCACGCTCAACTGCAAGGAGCCTTGGCCTGCTTGACGTCGGACGAGTGCTTGGGAGGCCAGACGACTGGGACGTCGGGGAATGCCCTGATTGATGAGGCTCGGAGTTAAAACTGATGCCATACAATTTTCTCACCCGCTTGCCTCTCAGAGTTCAGTCTGTAATCCAAAAGGATCTCAGCAGGCTTGGCTGGATAGCGTGAGGCACATGGAGGATTCACATGCAGATACCTGATACCATCGAGTACCTCCAGAGGTAGAATTAATGTGTTAAATGCGTAATTCCATCTAGTGTTTGATGAATTATGAGAGGTACCACTCTTCCAAAGTTTTGTTTTTGATGATGGACATATCAGTAAATTCAGTATAAGGGGATCACAGATTGCTACCTCGACACATCACATTGCTGGCCGAAGGCAAAACTTTCGTAGATCTGTTGTTTACACTGTGGGGCCATGAAAAAGAGCTGAAATGAGAGAGGCAACAAAAAAATTTTTCAGTGAAACACACCAGTGAGTCGTTGTTGAGGCTGTTTTTAGATCCTTCCATGTTTCTAAGGCTTCTAAGGCTTTACTCTTTTCATCAACATCATCAAAACCCCCATTTACCGACAAGAAGGATTCTGAATTCCATTAGTGACAACCAGCTTCTCTTTTGATTGCTGAAAAAAATAGAGAAAACAACTCTAATGGAGCACCTGTCCTAAACATGTATTGCATATACCACTAAGTGTTGCAATATCCACATATATTTACAGTATGCCATCAGTTAGTGTTTTGGGCTCACTGATCATCATTTTTATAATTTAATTATTCTGTAGCAAAAGAAGTCCACTTTGGTTGTTGTGCAAGATGTCAACCCTATGTTGCGACTCATTGACAAACTTGACACCATCTCAACATGAAGTTGAGTCAGTTGCCCCGAAGATGTAACTTGCCTCCAACTATAAAAGACACTATTGTTCTGTGAATCCAGCTTTTTTGGGTGTTATTCGTCTTTTGCATATGAACAATAAGAGGTTAGGAGAGAAAGAAAGAAAGGTACACTTTGTTAATCTTCTGGGGGACAAATAACATAGTTTTCACCCCAAAGAAATACACACAAGGAAGTATGCACATACATGCAGACTGAGGGGGCTGCCCATGAAAGCACCCTTAAGTTGGTTGGGGGTTAGGGGACTTGCTCAAGGGCACCTCAGCAGTCCTTAGGAGGCGATGAGGAGGTAGAGAGAGATGATCTGAAAAGAATGTACACAGAATTTTCATTTTTTCATGCAAATTCGACATTCAGCTGTTTGATTGCTGCTCTCTATCCTGTGTTTATTAACAAACATTGTAAATGTTTGATGGTTAGTACAGATTATGTTGGTTTCATTATGGAGAGATTGTGCATAGAACAGCAGTGTCTCACGTTTGTGTAATTGTTCTTGAGCTGACCACAATGCAGATTTTGGAAGAAGACCCCCACAGAGAGGGTCGCCCATCCTGTGAATGGCATTGTCCATATGTAGATATTTGAGATTTCCTGGAAATGACCATAACCTTGGTTGTCTTGCAGCAGTCAGAAGTTATGAGCACAGGTGTGTATCTTGGGGGCTTAGACAGTGTTCAGGCCTGAACTGGACTACTGTGCGGGGATGTGATGTTACTCCATGTGAGTCAAGACTACCATGTTTCGGCCCAGACATGGAGGCTCAGTGCAACGATGGCTGGACAATATGCATGAGGGGCACAGGCAAGTGCTGGTCCTCACATTTGCAAATCCATTCTCATATATTCTCATACCTTGATTGAAACATCATCGTCAATCAGCAGGTGCATTAAACTAGTCTGATATGTTGCACATAAAAACACACTCATGTTCAAACAAACACAAATACAGTCACCCCTGCAGCCTACTATCATCAGTTCATCAGGAGAGCTGCTACTTGCCCCTGCAATAGAAACTGCCATTTGAGAGCCTTCACAGACAGATGTTAACCATATGAGATTCTGGTGGAATTAAAAATGGATCAAAGCAGCTGAGCTTTGATGTCAAATGAAGATTTTATTTAGGTCACGACGGCAGGCTCTCCATAATACTGCTTAGTACCCTCTGCTGGACAGATGTGGTAGTTAATTTATGATTATAAACGGGTAGTCCATATAACCTCCAATTAATTGAATTTGAACTTTTTCGCAATACCCAAATGGTCATTTCCCCCATCTTTTGCAAGGAGATGAAGAAAAATCAATTGATGTAATCAAGGCAGCAAAGGAGATGGCTGCTGTCCTCTTTTTCTTTGCAGTCACACTATCATGCATCCATTTGTTCGTGAGCTTCGAGCTAAAATGGGCGGGTGGGGGTTTCATGTTTGCAGAGTTTGAGCAGGCGAGGCATCTTGGGCTGTGATGTTGCCCTTTTTTGAGAGGGAAGGGGAGATGAACTCTTAACCCACAGCAGGCACTGCTGCTTCACATGCATTAGACTCTGTCCCACATGGAACAACTTTGTCTGGGAATGAACAGCGCATCCAATGAGCTTAACGACTTTGGGCTTGTGTGTATGTCTGCCTATATGCCTATATGTTCATGCAGAGTGTGTGTGTTAGTTGCATGTGCGTGTTTGTTTAAGAGACAGTAGAGGGATGTTGGGAGTAATTTTTTTGTTAATTCAGGCCGCCCTGTCCAAGACAGAGGGCAATTGTGAGTGCATTCATGCAATACCTCTGAGGACGCAGACACAACATGCATCAATGTCTTTGCAATTGTTTGTTGCTTGTATGTAAGGCAGAGTGTAAGGGAGTGAACTGCGGAGATGCAGCCTCAGATAGAGAGTGAAAGAATACATACATAATGGATAATAAATGATGCCTTGCATCTGCTGCTTGTAGTCGTCGAGTTAATTCAAAGTAGAAGTTGATGTAGAGTATTTGTAAATCACCCAACCACCCCTTTATTCTGACCGCATTATCACTTTAGAGGAACAAACATGTATTGCGTATAAAAGTACAGGAGTGCATGCAAATGTTTCCACTGTAGATGGTTTGGCAGATCTTCTAAATATTGATTTTATCCATAAAGATAATCTGTGCCTTGATGTTAGAAAAGTGAGTCAGAATTAAGAGCATAGTGAATTTCTCATCACCAATTTTGGCCCATGAGTGTAGATACAGGAGGAGCATTTCAGGCTTATGTTCTGATTCCAGTTGTGTGCAGTGGGTAAAAAAGGGTATTTTTGGCTGTTTGTGATAGACTCAATGCATGATTGACTTCAGTGTATTGAAGTTCTGCACTTTCCCTCGACACTCAGGGCTATTTTCTCTCTTTTTGCCTCATTAAATGTTTGTGGATATTCTGCAGCTCTTGCGGCGCAGACTATTCCCTTCATCGAACAGTAAACAAATGAAGGAGTCGCAAGACATCTTCAAAGAGTCTGGCTGCCTTTTGTTTTCCTGCTGTACTGTTGTTGCCCCCCTCCCCCACACGCTCTGACAGGGCTGAAGTGCTATTCCCTGAAGCCTTTATCCTCACTCATTTTCGATTTTTTTTCCAGCTCTCTTACCCAACTCCAACCCCTCCTCCCCTCCTTTGTTAAAGACAGCCCCCTCCACTCCCCCCACCTCGTTCTCCTTCACGCTCGGTCCTGCGATATCACTCTGATCGGCTAGCTGAAGGGTGAGAGAAGAGCGCCCAGGAGGGGAGCGTCGCTGGTCGGGAAGCTGGCAATTCACTGCGGTTGTTTTCTCCTCAAAACGTCAAGGTGGATCCCAAATGTCAGGAGCTGCTTTTCTTCTCGCCAACATGCTTCCACCCTCCCATTGACTGTCTCTATGTCACTCTCCGTCTGTCGCCGTCTCTGTCTCCAGACTTCTCCCCCTCTCCCTCTCTCCGTCTCTCTGCTCATTCAGTCGCTGCTACCTGCCTCAGCTCACTGGCGGAGAGCACACTGACACAGGGACCACTACCTGCTGCCTGGGGATTAAAACGGTTATGAATAGCCGGCGCTTAATTTGTCGTTTTGGCTGCCAGTGAGTGTTCGATCCCCTTTGGACGAAAGGCTGCCGCGTAATTCCGACTGACCGAGACAGTGGGATCCTTCAGGACAGGAGGCGTATAAATCACGCACAAGGAGCCAGGGAATGAAGACTGGACAAGTACTTTGCTGAAAGGAACATACCCAAAAGCTTGTGGGGAACTGAGAGGCGAAAATAACGCTTGCCTCGTATTATTTTGATGGCTTTATTCTGTGCTGAGTGCAGCCATGAGGTAAGAAAGCCTAACAAAAAAACCTCCTTTGGGTACTCTCTGACGCACACAGGCTTTGTCCTGTTCTTTTTCCTACAGTTAATTTACTAGTTGTGTCTTTGCCTCGCAACTCATCCACATCTGCTTGGATGGAGAGGATAACTTTGTGCTGACAGCGTGGTCAGGGATTGTGAATCATCCCCCAACTTTTTCCACTCCGTCTCCTGACTTGCTTTTGGCCTCAGTGCAGCAGCTAGGTGGGGGGGGCGGCAACTGAGTGTTTACACTCTCCGTGACACTGGACTGGATGACAGGAAAAAGTTCGTTGAACCAAGAACCAGGCTTACGGAAGAGGATCCAAACATACCTTTTTCTCGATCTTGGCGCTTATGGTTTAACGAGTGGCACCCACTGCTTTCCAGCTCGCCAGCAAACTCCGCTACAGTGCTGTTTTGGTAAGGATATCTGTTCTGGACTTCAATCAATCATTGTGGATGTGTATCTCTTCATGGTGACAGAGCCTCTCAGAACAGTGGAAGAGGAGGCACGTGGGCTGGATATGGAGAATCAGATCCATTTACTCTAAGCAGTGCGGCTGGGCAAATGAAAGTGTCAATAAAGCCATGGGAGAGCAACTAACCCCGTCAGGCAGCTGCCACTGAGAGGTAAAAAGAAACATCTGGCTGTCACTTCTAAAGGAAATACTTGGGACAAATGTGGGTCTGTGGTGAACCTAAGCTGTGTTTGTGAAGGCTGTTGGCAACAGTGGCAGACCCCTGTCTCGACTGCTGAGGGAGAAAGATATTGGATTTATTTTTGGAGCCTCTCCTAATGGATATGTGACAATCCAGAACATCCACATCCTAATACCATCTGGATTAACATCTCAACACGTTAGTACCACCCACTTGAATCCACATATGCTCTGTCTGTAAAGTATTAGCCTGCTGAAATATACAGACACGTTTACACCCTGAAAAGTCTATCAGTTGGTCTTTCTCCCAATCACCACAGCAACATGCTGGTAATGTGGACAGGTGGGGGGAGCCCAACATCGCTGTCTCTCAGGCTGTCCACTGTCCAAATGGATGTTGTTCTCTCCAAAAATGAGTTGTGTGGAAAATATTGACAGCTTGTCACAACAGTTCCCAGATAGACATAGTCACCAGGCCATCACAACGGTGGACATACGGGACTGGAGCTGAAACGCTGACCTTCTCCTTTGTAATTATTTTTTTGCCCAAACAGTCTCTAACAGTCACAATTTTTGCAAAGAGTTTCTGGGCACTTTTTGTCGCCCTCCTCGTCCCGTTGCCTCCTTGGCCGCTATGGATGGGAGAGGGTCACTGGAGTGGAGCATGAGTGGGTGCCATTACCCGTCGCCACCGCCTGAGCGGGACCGCAGGTACCAACACAAGGTGTCTCTGGTGGTACGCTACTTCATGATTCCGTGCAACATCTGCCTGATCCTGCTGGCCACCTCCACGCTCGGTTTTGCCGTGCTCCTCTTCCTCAACAATTGTACGTTGCCTTGACGTAAACATGCTATTTTTCTGTTACATTCACTGTCCTCATTATCACAGCCTTCACTGACGTCAGTCTGACATACAAACGTCTGACATGGTCAGACGTTTGTATGAACCATTGTGAATGGATGGGTGGAACCTCTGTATACTGGCATCTGGCCAAAGCTATGTTTGTCAAATATGGGTCCAAAAAAAGTCAGTGTCAAGCCAAAAAAAGATGGAGTGTTTGTCCATCTTTGTACAAACCTGTCTCCTCTGAAGCATACTTGATATCCTCAAAAGGACTGTCTTCACTTGAAGGGTACGGAAGCACTCCAAAGCTGTAGCATATACTACAAACTTAAGCATAAACCTGTGATTGAAAAATAAAGTCTTAAAAAATGTTTTTAGGCTGAAAAGGTGAGAGAGAATAAGTGCTCACCTTAAACAATTATGAAGATATTTTGAGAGAGTGTCTATGTTATTCGTGACATTCTCGAGTGGTGACAGCTGGCACCATTTCAGGTGTTTCTCAACACTGCTTTCATGTGTGTGTTCACAGAGATCTATTTGGTTCTTGGAAGCCCAAACTTTCCCCGTAGTTGTTCTCTCTCACACTGACACAGGTCTCTATATGTCTGCCACATTTAGACAGTGAGAAAGATGACATTTAAGTTGCACAACTTGCAAAATTTGTAGTTTGCAAAAGTGAAGAGCTCTTTTAATGGTGCTAGATATCTGATGAAGTGGTATTTTAGCTGCACTTTGTGGATGAAAGACTCTGATGATCTTTGATCACATTCATGATTCAGTGTTTTGCTCGGTGTTATCACAACACTGGCTTTTCACTTTCAAGCAAGGCAAAATCCTTTCCAGGCAGAGGTTTTATTGCACCTTGATTTTAACACCCAAGTGCACCTCTCTCCTTATCACAATGATAACAGAGCACTCTGTCCAGCTATCTTTTTTTCTAAATCTCCCTCTAGATAGCCAATTGTTCATGTGTAACATTGCTATAGTGCCACAGCAGTTTCAGTCAGACTGATGCTATTAGTTTTAAAGTGGCATATCCTCACCTTTCATATCTGCATGTGGAAAGAAACTAAGTTAACGGCCCCATTATAGAGGATGCAAGAAAACTGGTTGCAAAGACAGGTAGCTGGAACACTGACTTGCTGGCAGCTCTGTGAGCGTGCGTGCGTGCGTGCGTGCGTGCGTATGTGTGTGTGTGTTTAGGAGCATTACTTCAAAGAAGCAAATTCATCTCATGGAGGGAGTGAAAGGAAAAGAATGATACTGTGTGTCACCAATCGATTGCTTTATTATGAGAGTATGAGGCTGTTAAGCAGTTTTCTCTCACTTTGCTGAAATCTCAGTTCTTTGTGTTTATGAAAAATGTGTGAGAATGTCTGCATCATTATGTTGTGCTTGTGCAAATGTGTGTATGTGTCCGGCTGTCCCTTTTGCTGTGTTCAAAGCTGCTAGTGAATGTAAGACTGTGTGTAGAACCTGGTCTTGTTATGTTTGTTGCATTTTCTGTGTCTTTGAGTCTTGTTCTGCAGGTTTCACGAATGCCTTTTAAACCCCTCGATGATAATCACTTACTGTCATGACTGACTGTTAAGCGACATGGCCAAACAGTTCATCATTCAGCTCCAGCACAAGCGCATCTCACTTCGCTTCTGCTCCCCTCTCCTCCCCTCTCCTCCTTCTCGCGTCTCCCTGTCTCTGCTTTCCCCTTGCAGTCTTAGCAGTTGACAAGCTTTAACTTTTAACTTTAGTGTGCTTTAACACTCTGCTGCTTCTCATTGCTGTGGGGGGCAGAGAGAATAGTGGGAGCCCTGAGTAAGGTAGCAGTGTTCTGGCGATGCTGCCTCAGACAAATGTCATAGTGGGCTAGTTGACATCATGCATTTCATCCTCCTCACGATCCCTCACCAGGCTGGGATGGGAACTACGGCTGCATAGCTGCATGTCTGTCAGTTAGGTGTGTCTCAGTGGATTTGTTAATTGCAGGGAGCTCTGACAACTCTCCAGGTTGTAGCTTGGTGAATCACAGACACGTGAACTTTTAGGAGGCAGTTGGTGGTTTAGTTACACATAAAACATAAAAACAGGTTTACAGACTGAAACAGGCTGAAAGTTGAAACTGATCAATTTATACCTGTAATGAAAGAACCTTGTCTATGGATGGAGGGTCCTTGTTATGATGTAACGAGATTGTGCTCAGTTACAAGGACTTCCAAATAACTTTTGTACATCATGGAAAAAGAGGCATATAGACAAATATGCCTTAAAGGTTTGAATTTTTTAGTTAGACGTTAATGGAATACATAAACACACAGGAATTTATCAAAATGGTATTAGATGTTGCTGATGATATTCTATTAAGAAAGTGATGAATATACTGTATCTGTCTTAGTTGAGATAAAAATGGTAGTGTATGTGCAATCACAGTTGAATCGGTGGCACAGCTATGGTTCCATCATGTACTTGTAAAACTATGTTGAAGTATTTCCATGATGATTTATGCCCATGTCTATCTTGCAAAGTATTTCTTTGGTCACACATAGCAAATCCACTCAGGAATCTATGTTCAGATTACACTATCATCCCCTTACTCATCATCCTTCAACTGCTGTCAGGCTGTGTGACTGTATTTTTCATCATAATAGGTGTCAAAACTGCACAAGACTGGTTACATGAGATGCGTTGCGTTCATGTTGTGAGTGTGACCCCAGGTGTTGTTATTCAACACTGCTAGGCCTCTTTAATAGCTCCCTCAAAGCGACAAAGCTCACCTCCATGTCTGTGAAGAGAGAAACGTGTTGTTATCTGATACAGGACAAAACATCTAATTGATTCCTCATATGGTGCAGGGCGACAAGGCAAACTCATACTTTTCAAACTGAAACCTAAAGAGGGCTTATTTTTCCCAGGTCCCTTGACCTGATGTGATGCAGTTCAAGATGATAACATCATAGAATCACTGCATGACAAAACAATATTGATGCCACCGTCAGAAATGCTGCATCCTGCAGGGCACAGGCACTGCATCAGAATGTGGTGGATGTAAAGATGAGGCTGGATGGACAGAATGTATCTTCCTTTTTTTTGTAGCAGCTTAGTCATTTGGCCTTCCCCCATTCATCGAAAGCCTTCTGAGTTTCTCCAACACTAAATAGCCATATCTCTCTTCCTTTTTTATCTCTTTCAGACAAACCTCCTCACTTCACGCCGGCCCAGCCTCCTGATGGTAAGTCTGTTGTTTGTTCCTGCTAACCCTTGCAGACCATAGATTAGGGTGGAGTTTCAGGAGAGATGGTGTCTGCAAATAATGACCTCTGATGCCTGGTTGTTGCCTTTGAAGGCTAGGTGCTGTTTGGGAGTTGCACTTTTGTTGCGGCTTTCTGAGCCCTGTGGCATGGCCTCTGCCCAGCCCAGGGGTCGGCAACCCGCAGCTCTGGGGCCGGATGTGGCTCTTTAGCGCCTCCCCAGTGGCTCCTTGGAGCACCAAAAGTGTGGAGATGGAGTAAGAAAGAGAGGAAAAATATTAATTGTTTTGTTTCAATTTGTTTTTTCTGGCAGCACAAATATGACACAAATATTCTTGACGTTTTCCAATGCCGTAGAAAATGTGTAGAACAAGTAATGAATTCATTAATGAGGCTCACATAAGGCTTTTAATTTTTGCAGCTCCAGACAGATTTGTTTTTTGCTTTCTTGATCCAGTATGGCTCTTTCAACATTTTTGGGTTGCCGACCCCTGGCCTAGCCAGATCTGCTTCTATCTTTGATGTAGAAGGACGGTTTGACGCCTCAATCTGCTCCGCATAGCTTGCTGGACTGATGACCAATACCTGTAACTGCTGCAGCATTCTCATTGCTATGGTACTTTTAATTATGGAAACCTCCTCCTCTGTGACTGCATCGTTAGTGGGGCTTGCAGGCCAAAGGCAGTGACCAGCACCGTCACCAAACCTCATTATCTACAAGCTCTGGTCACAGTTGTTTAACCACACATAAATCTCTTGCATTCTTGTATTTTTTTCAGTCGTATTTGCCATACCGGGAACACTTGCTTTTAATTTAAAAAAGCAAAAATGTATCAACAAAACAGTGGATATCAGCAAGCTTCGATTGGTGGAAAACAGCTGGTCCTCAAGCTGCCACATGATTATTTATGAGGCAGCACAGTGAGACAGCATCTGAAACACTTTGGTGTTTTTTGTTTTTTTTTAACATATGCTGACAGTCATGGATGGCGTCCGACTAGACTGAAGGTTTTGTGTCATGCTGCAAATCTGCCATCCTGAGTAGTGGTGAAAACGTGAAAAAAGTCTTCTAATGTCAGCCAGCCAGCTGCTGCTGGGCGCAAAGACCACCGTGGGGGCCCTGATAATGTGTTTCTGATAATTGCTCAATCTAACCCCCATGCGCAGACATATTTGTGGTATTGGTTTGAAAAACATGTCAGCTCATAAAATGTGCCAAATTAGAGGTGATTTAGGATGAGTGCTCATTCAGGACATTTCTTTGTGTTTTGTTTTTACACATATGCGTGATGGCATTTGCAACATTTCTCTGCTAAAGCCTCATATGAACAGCCTCTGGAGTGCTCTCTGAAATCAAATGTGGCCAGAATTGGACTCTCTTTGGTGAAATACATAGCTGCTGCTATCCCTTAATTACCCCTCAAATGCTTCTTCAGGCTTTCAATCAGCAGCTTACTTTTTTTTTTTTTTAGTAAGCAATGAAAGATGAAAAAAGTCAAATCTCCAACCTTAGAGGTAAGATCCCCCTGCTGGACACCGTTTCTCTGGGTCATTAAGCAGTTGGGATATTAGTGAGACAATTAGTGAGAGTTTGGCTACGGATGGCATTGGGTTGATGGTTGGAAATATATACAGTAAATGTATCTGGGATGAATGGGCTGGAGAGCGAGGGTCCATCAAAGAGATGTCAGAGGAGGGTTACTACAGTATATCTTTGCCATTCCTCAAATGTGCTCTTAACAGCCAAGGGCCTGAACTGCTTGTCAAGGACACCCTGCTCCTTGATACTTAATTACAGTTAAGCATAGACACAATGAAGAGTTTGCATTTTTATTTATTTATTTATTTATTTATTTATTTATTTATTTATTTATTTATTTATTCATTCATTCATTCATTCATTCATTCATTCATTTATGTATTTGTTTTTTTTATTGATCTATTAATCTGTTGATTAATTAATTTGATTCAAGTCATTGTCATATCCACAGTATATAGAA
>OMPJ01015128.1:0-11936 GCA_900312935.1 Carapus acus | reverse complement strand
ATGGTGCTGTACGGGGAGGATGGGTTCTCACACACCAAAGAACTCCAAGCAGAAGTCCCAGGATGCACTCTGTTCCGAAGGAACTCTCAAGACACCTTCATACTCAGGTAACATGTTTGTGGGAAAGTCCTCTGGAAACAGTTTGGCTGTGCTCTTCTGATGGGATGACAAAAGGGACCAGGTTAGAGATTTTGGGGTCCTCCATCACGTTGGTGTGTGTGTGTGTGTGTGTGTGTGCTCGTGCTTCTCTGTAGTTCAGCTGACAGCCTGGGTCCATTATGGGGGATTCGCGTCTGGCATGACAACTCAGGTCCCTCCCCAGACTGGTACCTGAAACACGTGGTGGTATCGGAGGTACGCAAACTTTTCCTGTGTGTGTGTCTGTGTGTATGTGTGTTCTAGTTAGAGATATTAGGCCCGATATTAGCATAGAAATGTAATATCGGTATCGGACCTTTTTTTGCTTTTAAACCGATAAAGTAATGCTTGCGTTACACCGAAATAGTGCCTATGCGCTCCTGAAGCGTTTACCGGCGCACAGATGATGACCTCATCAAGCTGCATCTTGAAGCGTAGAAACAAGCATGGACGGCTGCAGTAACAAACTTGCTCGCTCTGCAACGTTATGTCTGTGGTTTGGAATTATTTTCAAGTGTCTCCTTCGGACATTATCTGTATTGGCTGATACCGGTATCGGAAATTGAGAGTTGGACAATATCGGCATATCGGATATCGGTAAAAAGCCAATATCGGACATCCCTAGTTCTAGTGTCTCCACTTCAATGTTCCTCTGTCTATGCAGGTGAGGCAGCAGCAGCCATCTGGGCGTCACTCCTGGCTGTTCCTGGGTCAGCGCTGGCTGTCTGTGTGTGAGGACGATGGCCGGGTGGACCGGGTGCTCAAAGTGAGCGCCCGGGTCCCTGGTTTTACCGAGGTACACCCCTCACAGACATCTACACACACAGTCGCTCCACCTCCCACTCGCACCGTGTGGCAATCCTGCTCTTACGCCTTCACAGCTGCTGGGCCTGAAGTTGTGGGACTACGTGGCAGACTGCCACCTGTGGGTATCTGTGTGCAGCTGCCCCTGCCCTGCTGCCTTCACACACACTCAGAGGCTCAGCGTCTGCCTGCTTCTGCTGCTCGGCTACTCGTGTGTGAACACTTTGCTAATATCGGAGATGGATCAACAGGTGGGTGTTTAAAATGGCAGCTGACTGGGTGGGTGCACAGTCCCAAGAGGAACAATACACTGACCTGGACTCGATTGTTTACAGGCGCCCGCTGAGCTGGGCATCATCGATCCATCAGCTGTCTCCATGACGACGGGCCTGTTCAGCGCGGCTGTGGTTTTTCCCATAGCGGCGTTGATATCGCTCCTGTTCCGACTGCGACAGGTTGAACTGATCGCAGGTGGAGTTCATCAGACGAGCAGCTGCTGGACAGAGGGAGATGCTGAGGGTGAGATTTGGAACAGCAGCTGATGGATTGGTGACGTGCTCATGCACGTAATCTACAGTACAAAGAGCAAATGCGACGTTCTGAGATTGGAGATCTTTCTCACCTCTTTGTTTCAATTTCCTCTCCCTGTCTCTCCACCAGACGCTGTCTCGCTGAGTGACAGCGTGCTGGCGTCCCATCTGTCCTGGGGGGGTCTTCAGCAGTGGGTGCACGAAGCTTGGCTGAAGAAATATAAGGTGTGGTCCACAGCTGACTGTCCCCACACGCTTTACTTCCCTGTTGTCTCACTTTCCATCTCGATCCTGTTCCACTGCAGGACTCTGACCTGGTCTCTGTGTCCTCTCGGAGTGTGGACTTTAAGGACCTGAGTGAGGATCAGACGACGAGGAAAGACCTTCTAAACACTCCCGGGTCCCATAAACATCCGTTACCCAACAGCAGGGATGCAGGTCCACTCGGTGGTCAACCTCCCCACAAAGTGCTGCAATGCCAGCAGAGGCCGCTAGTGTCTGAATGCGGTGATCTCATTGAGACACTCAAAAATCAGGACCAGGTCGTCCAGACCAAGGGGCAGGAGGACCTGGACATACAAGCGAAAATGAATTCTGGTGTCCACCCAAGAAGAGGCGGTGGATCGACCCGATGGTGCCCCCTGGTGGCCTGGGCACTGTGTGTGGCTCTGTCCCTCTGCTGCCTGCTGCTCTCGGCTGTGCTGGGAACCAGGTGCAAAATTATGGGATTTACCGCACAACAGAAAATTGATTTGTTTCTCTGGTATATAGAAGCTGAAAAGTGTAACCATGTTATGCCTGCCGTTTGTTCTCAATTTGGTGAATTAGCCCCTGCTGTGCTGCGTCTGTGTGTGCAGGTTCAGCAGCAGTGAGGTTCTGCTGTGGATGCACTCTCTGTTCTTCTCCTTGCTCTCTTGCATCTTCATCATTCAGCCAGTGATGGTAAATATGCAGATTGGTGTTAAACAAACAGCTCCAATCGTCCCATCGACCTGTTTCACCTACGAGCGTAATCCAATCACTGAATGACCCAACTGTTCCTGTTCTTGATTTTCAGGTTCTGCTTGTGGCAGTGTGTGTGTGCTTTTGGTACAGGAACACAGAGGACCTCCTCTGTTCCTCCATCTTTGCCAGGGGCGAGATTGAAACTCTCCACATCGGCTGTGCAGCCAAGTGGCCCAGCTCACACCCGAGGAGACGTGCTGGTGTTGAAACAGAAGTACGGAAGCTATATTCTACTCTTTCCTATTTTCCTCCTATTTATTCTACATAATTGTAACTTGTTTTTGGCTAACAGCTGCGAGAGGCTCGTCAGCGAGGCCGTTTCCTGCGTCTGGTGCGCCCACCCGCTGCAGGAGAGCTGAGGAGAACCCGTGGGAAGAGAAGAAGAGAGGCTCTGATCCATAACACACTCAGGTTTGTGTGTGTGTGCGCACATGTGTGTGTACGCTTGTGTTGAAACAGCAACAAACTGACCTCTGTGTCATGCAGGGAGCTGCTCATCTCTGTTTCCATGCTGTTCCTGGTGGTCTGTGTGTCCTGCGGCGACTCCTGCAGCGACCATCATTACCTCAACAAAGCTCTCCGCTCTCACTTTGCAGGGTAACACACACACACACACACGCACACACACTTAAAATGGAAAAATCATACCTGTCCTCACCTAGGGGGCAGCATAAGTCGTTTCTGTGGGTTCGTAAGCACCAGGATTGGTGGGCGTGGGCTCGCTCCAGCCTGATCAACGCTCTGTTTGGGGAATCATCTGCGACCACGAAGGTGAGACTCACCTGCACTTTGTAAACAAAGAAGCGAAGTCCAGCTTGACTCCCTCCCGTCTCCCTCACAGCCATCGCACATCCTGATTGGACAACCCCTCCTGTGGAAGACAGAGGTGTCCAGCAAGAGCAGCTATCAGGTATGAGACGATGGTGAGGGTGAGATTCAACTAACAACATCTGCTCAGGTCTCAAACACAGAAGCCAAAATCTGATTTTGTTTGTTCAAGACTGAGGTTTTGACCCCGCCGACAGCTCCAAGCTTATGTGGTCAACTGGGCTGCCACTCTAGATCGAGAGACGTGGTCCACCTGGGTGCCACAAGGTCATTAGGTGCACACACACACCGTAACACACCTGGTCACGTTCCTCAAAAGCCGCCGATGTGAAAACTTGACCACTGTGTTGCAGGGCTGAGGCCACGTCCAAGCTGAAGTTCCTGCTGACGCACGACTGGGGGGGCCGGCAGGCCTTGGCCCTGGTGGTCCAGGTCACCGTGTTCAGCCCGGCTGCCAACATGTTCAGCAGTGTGACTCTGCTCGCTGAGCAAAGCCTCACTGGCTCTCTGCTGGTCTCTGCCAAGGTCCAGTCAGTGCGAGTTTACCACACTCCTGCTGTGAGGGATTATGTTGTCATGTGCTGCCAGGTGAGGCCATTGCATAGGACATAAAACAATTGCAAAGACCTTAAAATTCTGTGTTGCAAATTAGATCCTAACTACTTGTGTTCAGCTGACACCTCGTTTTTCACCATGGTAGGTCTGCTTCCTGGTCTCCTCTCTGCTGCAGCTGTGTCTACAGGTGCACTCTCTGGGGCAGCAGGGGCTGATGGGATACTGGAGGAAACCAATCAAATGGCTGGAGGTGAAAAAAAGAGAATTATATACAAACACAAGCCAGAGAGAGAGCGACCGAGAGGGACACTGTGACCCAGATCTGATGGTTGAACTAACCCGGCCATGTTAAACAAACATCTGTGAAATTAACAACAGGAATAAAGGATGCAAAGGTCGAACGCCAGTGTGTAAATCTCCCTGTGTTGTCACACTCTCTCTCTCTCTCTCTTCCTTTGGTGCTCCCATGTCCAAACAGGCCAGTCTGCTAATGGTGACGCTCACCTACTACTTTTACTACGTCTATCACGGCGATGTTGTCATGGAGGTTGCTGAAATTCTGCAGAATGGTGACAACAGAGAGCAAGTTGACCTCAGCGCCCTGGCAAACTGGCAACAAGTGAGGAGAATGCAAAGGAGGGAATTAGATTACAAATTATGTGAATCTAACATCCACCATGATAATGACCAAGGTGTCTGTTGCATAAACGCAGCGCATGCGCTCTCTTCGTGGCGTGATGATCTTCCTCCTCACCCTGAAGTGTGCAGCAGTGCTGAGGGCAAACAGAACCTTGGCTGTGCCCGTCACCATCGTTGCCTGCTTGCTCTCTGCCCTCTTTCGGCCGCTGGTAAACATCAGATGGAATAACTCAAAGTCAAGTAGAAACTGTTGTATCAATTCCACTAAATGTCCGATTATTTCTCCGACAGCTTTCAGGTGCCCTTCTGTTGGTGGCGCTGTTGAGCATTGGTAACCTGCTGGCAATGCAAACATCTGAGCGCGGTGGTCCGTGGGGCCTCGTGTCCTGGCGAGGTGGTTTCTACAGCCTTGGAGCTCTGCGGCTAGGCCCCAGCGTGGCCTGGGCCATGCTGGTGTGTATTCAGTCAATGTTTCTCTGTTGACTCACACAGCTGAGGAGACAATGAAGCACCAGCTGTGCAACAAATGGACCGAAATACAAACACATCAACTCATTGATCCGTTACAACAGTTGTGACGTTTCCCTCTTTAGGTGATCATCGTTGGGTGGATGATATTAAAAAGAGAACGGAAACCTTGGAGCAAGAGGGATGTGTTCACCTTAGCCGAGACAGCCAGTTACATACGACAGGGAGTCTCTGTCTTTTTCATGGGGGACACTAAGGAGGGACAGACATCCGGAAACCAGGTGGACAAGACGGTGAGGACAACATGGACCAAAGAACAGAACCACAAGCTTGCAACTCAGAGGCTTGGAGTCCAAAGCCCTGATCTCAGTCACAATGTATCTGATTTGAAGACATGTTTTCCTCATCTGTGTTTCAGATGTTTTGCCTGGAGGAGTTTGAAAGCTCTGTGGATGAGCTCTTGTTCAGACTCAATGCTCTCTCAGACAGCCTGCACCACACTCTGCCCCCCAAAGCTCACCGCTACATTGAGGACAGTCCAAGTATGTCTCCATCGCAGGACCCCTTTGATGAAGACAAGCTGGTGAGTAGACACAACACTACACAAAAATACTGTATACAAGGTGTTCATTGTGTGCGTTTGTGTGGCAGGCCAATGTGAGGAATCCAAAAGATGAGGTGCTTCAGATTTGTTGTGAGGGACTGAGCGGACCTCCCTACCAAGGCTTGGACTCCCCAGAGAAGGTTCAGGCAAACAGTGGACTGGCCTTCAAGAGAACATTGTCTCAGTCAGCCAACAATGAAGACTACAGTGTCTGGATGGATGAAGGTGCATGCAAGGGTCTTGGAAAGCTTGGGACAGGAGATCCATTAGCCTCTCCGGCCACACACACACAGGTTGTAGTGGAGGTGCTGGTCCACAAGGAGCCTGAGGAGCATCTGGACAAATAACAACCGTGTTTCTGTCACCTACAAAAAGCAATTTTGAATTACAGAAGACTTGAAGTTGTACGGAAAATGTACAATGTAAATGATACACATCATGGTGCTCAACATCAGATAATCACATCAATATGACCACCTCATCTTCATTATCTTTTAAGGAAAATCTCAAAATATCTATGCAATCACTCACTACCACCTATCCTACGATCTTTACACTGTATATTTAAAGGACATATAAACAGATATTAATGTGCGCATCACATCAGTATGTCCATTTTAATTTACTGCTACAAAGTTAAACTGATTACTCATGTCAGAAATGGGAAAATATTATTGAATTGCTCTGGCAAACATCAGAGCTAACAGAATTAAGATGATTCTTAGATGATAGAGATTGGGAATACTGTTTTCTGTGTCACAGCCTGCTTTCAAATGTTGAGCCTGACATTCAAATATTACAACACTTCAAATGAACATTTATGAGAAGGAAGCCTCAGGTGTCTCCCCGTTTTTTTTTTTTTTTCCTTTTTTTTTTTTTTTGCTCCGCCTTCAGTAAAGTCCACACCCAGATATTCCTCAGAACCACAGTTGTTCAAGTAAAAGTTTAATCATAGCGGGTGGAGTTGGTCGTTGACTACATGTCACTCCTCTGTGAAGCTACATCAGGATCTGAGGAACGTTTCCTGAACATCTGGACGACTGAGAGTGTCCACTGACACACTCCTTCTGAGGCGGCCAAGGTAAGACAAATAATTACCAGAATTTCTGATTCAGAACCATGAACACTGGATTCAGAACCGTGAATATTCAACGTCCTCACACAGCTGTATGGGTGTTGAAGAGAAACAGGTGGAGAAGTGTGGCCAATTACATCAGACAGAAGACGGATGTGGACACCTGTGGGTGACATATTTGACAAACTTTGAATAAAGATCGTCTGGCTGGGCGTCAAGACACACAAACACTCACACACACACACTCACATACCCATTCACCTCGACACATTCACTCATACACACCACTGGTCTACATCCACGTTGCGATGATCCGGGAGGAGATCGGGACTGTCCAATGGGATCGTCGAACGTTCCAGATTCAGGACTTGAGTGGCGGGATGCGATTGGTCAAAGTCTACATGGTCCACCAATCAGAGTGTGGCAGGTCAGACAAGTTGCTGGGGGAGGCGGAGGCGGCGCGTGCGGAGTTTGCATGAGGCGACGTTAAGGGACCACTGCGCAAGTGCGGGCTGAGCTGCACTGTGTTAATGACACCAAATATAACAGCATTTACTGAATACATTCCCCACGGAGATTGTTTAGCATCATTAAAAGCACAACACCGGGGCCTCATCAGCTGCGACAATGAGGAAGATCCTGCTTCTAATCGCGCTGCTCGGTATTGCCCATTTGACGTCTGTCATTTGTGAGGACGGTGAGTGAGCTGCACTTTTGTCTTTTCTCTCCTGTATTTGGGGCTTATTTTGCAATTTTTATGTTGCCTTTCTCAGTTATTACTGATCGCAGTGTGGTCTGAGGGGCTCTGCACTGTGGGAGGCATAAATGCACTGTTGTGCAAAAGAATCAAGTTTATATCAGCAGGCTAGTCTGCTAGCATGCAAGCTAACTGTGCTGGTACAATGAAAAAAACTACAGAAAATTAGTCACCCTCTGAGCTTGTCGTTACAAAGACTACGGCTATAAGTAGTAAAACCTCCAAACACGTAAAGCGAGACCTTGATACGTTTTGTGTTCTGTGTAATAACGAGGCCCAGTGACTCTTCAATTGGCATTATTTAGGTGCATGTCAAACCATAGATAACTTAACGTTAAGTTGGACGTGACGTTCTAATAGTGGCGACATATATGAAGCATGTGTGCAAAGCCGATGACAAAAACTGTAATAAGGAATTAAGCATATAAGTTGACTGTTTTGACGCAAGATGCTGCAAAAGAGGAAAAGGAGGAGACTGAGGACACGGACAGTGACGATGAAGACGACGATGATGAAGATGATGATGATGATGACGACGATACGGAGGTGAAGGAGGAGAACGGTGTTCTCATTCTCACAGACGGCAACTTCGACACCTTCATCGAGGGCAAAGACACAGTGTTGATTGAGTTCTACGCCCCATGGTACGTGCAGCTGCTACCCGAAACTGAAAGTTGTCGTTTAGCCTACAAAATCATTTCCATGGCTCGTCTGTTTCTGTGCTGAGCTCCCTGCTTTGCATCCCTCAAAAGGTGTGGCCATTGCAAACAGTTTGCCCCTGAGTATGAGAAGATTGCTCAGACTCTAAAGGAGAACGACCCGCCCATACCTGTTGCTAAAGTGGACGCGACGAAAGCCAGCAACTTGGCGAGCAGGTTCGATGTGTCGGGCTACCCCACCATCAAGATCCTGAAGAAGGGCCAAGCTGTGGACTATGATGGAGAAAGGACTGAGACTGGTAAGTGTTGGCGTCAAAGGGCTCCTCTCCTCCAACAGAGATAATAGGGCAGGTTAGGCTAAATTTGCCCCCTTTTTTTCTTGTTTTTCTTTTTTTTTTTAGCCATGGTGGCGCGGGTGAAGGAGGTGGCACAGCCAGACTGGATGCCACCACCTGAGGCAACCCTGGTGCTCACCAACGACAACTTTGACGAAACGGTCAACAATGCAGACATCATCCTGGTGGAGTTCTATGCCCCATGGTCAGTGTCTCAATCGTGTCAGCTCACTGTTCGATTGTTTTGAGGATTTAGTCCATAATTGTCTTCAACCAAATGGTTCCAGGTGTGGACACTGTAAGCGTTTGGCTCCAGAGTACGAGAAGGCGGCCAAGGAGCTGAAGGAGCGCTCTCCGCCCATCCCTCTGGCCAAAGTGGATGCCACCGCGGAGAACGAGCTTGCCTCTCGATTCGACGTCACCGGCTACCCCACCCTGAAGATCTTCAGGAGGGGCAAAGTGTTCGACTACAACGGCCCCAGAGAGAAATATGGTGGGCGTCAGTATCGGTGTGCACCTGTGTGTTGTACCTGAGGTGGCTCAGACTTTCTTACAGTATTTGGACGTCTCTCTCCTCAGGTATCGTGGACTTCATGGTGGAGCAGTCAGGACCTCCTTCCAAACAAGTCCAGACTGTGAAGCAGGTGCAGGAGCTCATCAAGGACGGTGATGATGCAGTCATTGTTGGTGTGTTTTCTAGCGACCAGGACGCAAAGTATGAGATCTACATCGAGGCCTGTGAGTACCAAACAGTCCGACTGTTTGGACAAAATGCCTTTGGAGAAGTGTTGTGGATGGCCACCATGTGTGCTCAACGCTCCCCTGCGCTCTGTCTTGTAGGCAACTCACTCAGAGAAGACTTCACTTTCCGTCACTCCTTCAGCTCTGAGGTGGCCAAACTGTTGAAGGCATCACCTGGTCAGGTCGTCATCACCCAGCCTGAAAAGTTTCGCTCCAAACACGAGCCTGGATCGCACTCGCTCACGCTGAAGGTACAGTAACTCTCCCTCATCATTCTCAGGGATGAGCTCAACCATTGCGTGGAGTCTCGTGCTTAATTTTCATCGCCACACAGGATTCCACCTCGGTGTCAGAGGTTCAGGACTTCTTCAAGAAGCACGTGGTTCCTCTGGTGGGCCACAGGAAGCCGAGCAACGATGCCAAACGTTACACCAAAAGGCCGCTGGTGGTCGTCTACTATGGAGTTGACTTCAGCTTTGACTTCAGAGTTGGTGAGTCCCAGATAAGATGATTCACAGGCTGAAGCCATGTTTACTTTTCTCATCAGTCTTCACTAAACCCTGCCCCTCACAATTTCAGCGACTCAGTTCTGGAGGTCGAAGGTTCTGGAGGTGGCCAAGGACTTCCCAGAGTACACCTTTGCCATCGCGGACGAGGAAGACTACGCTGACGAGCTGAAGAGCCTGGGCCTGAGCGAGAGCGGAGAGGAGGTCAACGTGGGAATCCTGGCAGACGGCGGGAAGAAGTTTGCGATGGACCCTGACGAGTTTGACTCGGAGGTGCTGCGAGACTTTGTCATCTCATTCAAGAAAGGTATGAGCAGGTGCAGCAACGTGAAGTTATACTTTTGAGTACAAGATTATTTAATTTTTGTATCGCGTGTCCACAGGCAAGCTGAAGCCCATCATCAAGTCCCAGCCGGTGCCAAAGAACAACAAAGGGCCGGTGAAGGTGGTGGTGGGGAAGACGTTCGACGACATTGTCATGGATGCCAAAAAAGACGTCCTGATCGAGTTCTACGCCCCCTGGTGTGGACACTGCAAGAAGCTGGAGCCAGACTACGTGGCTCTGGGCAAGAAGTACAAAGCGGAGAAGAACCTGGTGATCGCCAAGATGGACGCCACGGCCAATGACATTCCCAACGAGAGCTACAAAGCGGAGGGCTTCCCCACGATATACTTTGCCCCCAGCAACGCCAAGCAGAGCCCCGTTAAATTCGAAGGCGGGGACAGAACGGTGGAGGGACTGAGCAAGTTTGTGGAGACGCACGCCACAAAGCTAACACAGAGGAAAGAGGAGCTCTGAGAGCGTCCGACAGCGAGAACTTTTCCCTGCGCTGGGGGAGGAGCAGAGAAGTGGGAGAGGTGAAGGGGTGAAGGGAAGCCGACCAGACACGCGGTGTTACTGAATTGCTGCGATGGTTTAAGTTGAATCATCAGTTTAGTTTCTGCTCAGCACATGAGATTAGATTTTTTTTTTGGTTTCTAAAGCATGTAAGCACTGAAGATTTGCCTTTTTAAATAAAATCAAAACGGTGATGACGTTTTGGCCGACGCTCTTCTCACTCCCGAAAACAACCAAAGGCTTGACCTAGGGCTGGGCGATTTGGCCTAAAAAAGATCTCCGATATTTTAAAGAAAATTTTGATTTTCGATTTTTTTTTCAATGCAGTTAAAAACAACTGCAGACATCTGACATATTGTCAAATTGCAACTTTATTGCTGTGGTTGTCCTCAGAGTAAAAATGTATGTAAACAATCCAAAATAAGAAGTAAATGACGCTCTGTCATTCAGCAATTTCGAGCTTTTACCCAGGTTTAAGTTTTCAAAAGTGCAACAGCAACTTCACAGTACCTGAAATGATCTGATTAGGAACAGGTAGCTCAGCGCAGATCTTTTGCCGAGTGGCAGTGTTACGTTGGCGAAAATACTCGCGACTGGGTACAACGTACCTTGCATCTAAAACTTTCAACAAGTGACTAAAGCGTCGCTTTTCAACAGAATAAACTGGCAACATGTCTGTGGCAACGTAAGACGTGATGGCCTCTGTAATCGCTTTCCAACGCGCTCCATTCCTATCATAAGGCACACAGTTTGTAAAGCTCTCAGGAAGTGTCATTTGCTTTTTAGCCGGTGTGCTAGAGCTGCCCGCTTCGTTTCGTAGCTAGTTACACTTCTCCCATTCTCCGGAATGTTTATTCTTCAGGTGCTGGAACAGATTAGTTGTACTGCTGCTTCCGGTAGCAACAGCCTTCAAACATATTTTACAGCGAGGCTTCGTCTGTTGTCTGTCTGATGCATCAAAACCGAACCAGTTCCAAATGATTGACTAGATGTGTCTTACCTTGGAAGTAGCTCTTGTTTACATGCTGCCGCTGCCACGTTGTTTGGAATTGTGTTGCGCGTGGGAGGGGACGGGCTCACATTGCGCCACGGAAACCCACAAGAGACGGAACGCGAAAAATGTCGAAAAACTCGAATTTGCAAAATAAAAATCGTTTTTAGCGACAAATTCGATAAATCGATTAAATCGTTTTTTTTTGCCCAGCCCTAGCTTGACCTAAAGTGTGTTTGGCACAACAAACGCCAGGACATGACTACGGTTACAGACGTTTAATCATTTTACAATTTCAGCATTAGTTATACAAAATGTTAAAAGAAGTTAAGGCAACAATCCCTGTAATTATAAAAGCGACTGGCACATTTTCTCATTCAGTCTGAAGAAGATGAACAGGTTTGGCTCGGTCCAGGCTGAAAAGAGAGTGAACGGTGTCACAGCAGCAGCAGCTAACGGGAAG
>OMPJ01015127.1:1882-20107 GCA_900312935.1 Carapus acus | reverse complement strand
CAGGTCCGCGCTGGTCTTTTTCCTTATCACACACATCTCTTGCGGGCCTTAGAAAATTTCAGGCGGGCCAGTTCAATAGGTCTGCCATAGAAGAGCAGTTTGCATCCCTCTCTGATGCCCCTTTCCTTGTTACCTTTCCATTTGATCTTCTGTATAAACAATATAAAATGATATATTGTGAATATACAGTATGTATGTGATATATGTGATATATATTATGTCTTAATTCTGTCTTGTACAACTGAAATAGAAGCAGTTTAATCAACGTAATTTGTCACTAGTCTTCTCACATGTGGAACATGTAAATAGACTCACACACATGGTATTCAAAACCTGCTTTGAATTTAAAAGTTCCTTTCAAGGTTTTGTTATATTTTGATCTTTTCATTTATTAGAAGCAACAAAGTACAATCCAGCCAAGAAAAGATGTAGTTGAATATGCACAATTAACGATGAGTTGAATGAGTTGATGCGAGATAAGCCTGTCTCATGACATCTGTTCACTGGTTCTTACTCTTTGTTATTTTGAAATGGTGTTAGTGTCTACTATGACAAATGACACTGATCGCAAAGGGCAATTATAGTATTACCCCTTCATGCCCACGATACTTGGCAGATGAAAGTGAGAAGAAAAAGTAGGATCTTCTTCATCTTAAAGCCCCTACCACAATCCAATGACAAAATTACAGCATTTAGAGGAAAAAAATAGAAAAAAACTGCAACAACACAGTATTTTTGTGAGCATGTTATCATTGCCCATTGGTTAGTAACTTGTGGAATTGGGCCTGTTTTTCTGATGTGTGTCAGCCAACCCAGCAGAACCAGCTCGCCCCACCTTTTACAGCACAGCCCCAAGTTATTGTTCAGGTTGCCGCTTTCTCCCTCAGGGCACAGAGCGGTTACACCTCCAAGAGCACCATGCTCTCCAATATGTCACTGTGAGCCACCCAAGAACAATGCGCACTGTTTTTGTATTGCCCAACGGTGCTTTGAGACACTCGACATTTAAACCGACAAGTTTTAATAGCACAAAGGCCCAATACTTTAGGATTAGTCACACCACACACGCAGGTGAGTGGCCTGCATTTTCAGCCAAACCATTAATGAGTCATCTTACTCCACATTACCTGGCAAGTTGTTAATTACTTCACCTGTTGTCAAGAATGTTGTAAGTGTGCCAGAACATAGTGCACTTGAGGGAATTTGAAAACAACACTCTGCTGGTATTGAAAACAACACCAGCAGAGCAGCGGGATTCAACAGAAAAATGTCCCATGCAGTCTTGAATAAGATGCACAGTGAGGGGTCGCTCAAGTGTTGTAGTAGGAGTAAGTGCAAGCATGGGGTCAGATGTTCTGGTATGTGATGTAAATGCATAATTGCATAAGAAAATCTTCACCAACTCTTGCAGACAGGTGTACTTTGAAGCATGGGGGATGACACAGAGAGCTATACCAAAGGCACACCAGGCAGATGGTAAGCCATATGAGAGGCTGGACAGTGAGGAGTAAGAGATGGGAGAGGGGACTTGTGCCATTTAGCTAAACAGAGAGACAGAGCTGCAAGGGATGCCCAGTGCAATACAGTAACAAGGGACAGATCGAAATGAACAAGTGGGTAAACTGTGTGATTAGACAAAAGAGGGAGTACCTTGAGAATTTAATGACAGAGGAGAATGAGAGGCAGCTAAGGAAAGGATGAAGGCTGGAAAAGCCGTTGATCCAGATGACATACCTGATGAGGTATAGAGGTACTGTATCTGAGGGAGATGGCACTTAGATTTCTAACCAAATGGTTTAACACAATCTTGAAAGATCAGAGGATGCCAGAGGAATGGAGGACGAGTGGACTGGTGCAAGTTTATCAGAACAATGGTGGTGTACAAATCTCTTGTTTCTATAGAGATAAGATATGGGAGAGTGATGCTAGGTTGTGACAAGGGGTTACAGTTTCTCAGCAGCAGTATGGCTTCATATCAAGAAAGAGCGCCACAAATGCCATACTCACTAAGATAATTCTATGAGGGGAAACTGAAGGGTATGAAGGATTTGCGCTGTGTTCATATATATGTCAAATTACCAAGTTATCATCATTTTAAGACATTAATAACCACAATGAATAGTAGGAAAGGATGCCGATGACTGACAACTGAATCAATCACAACATTTGAAGGCCAGTCCCCAGACTGTTGTGGTAAACTGAACTGAAAAATGGAGAAACATACTGGGTTTATACCTGGAAATGATCACAATTAATTTATTTGTAACTATTACAAGGTAGAACTTTCTTACCACCAGACTACTTCAAGTCTTAAATATCACTTAAATGGCATCAAATCAGCCACCCAAATGAATGTAGACTGTTTCTTACAATTGGATTGGCCCTGGCAAATAGCTTTGGCTGTAGAATTGACTGCATGTGACTATATCAATATCTTATGGTGTATTTGGGAAGAAAAGGTACTGTTGAGTTCAGACTACAAGCACAACGTCTTTCTCACACTGTGAATCGTGTAGCTTACACCTGTTATGGCTTATCTAGAGATTTTTAGGCGCTTACAACCTCTGGGGTACAGTCTAGTGGGAAGTGCAAATGGTAGACAGACTTGTGGGGAAGGTTTAAGTGCTGAAGAATACACTAGCAGTAGTTTTGAAGGTATAAAAGTAGACATGTTACTGCTGTGTTGGTGCTGTCTTTTTTCTAACTAGACATATTACTGTGGTGTTGGTGTTGCATTGATGCTGGACTACCGATTTTCAGGCACAGTTTAAAAAAAAAGCACGTCTGAAATTCAAACCCAACTTTAAAAAAATCTTGGATGACTGTCTCTCTCTGTACATACCTCATGTTACAACATGGAAACTTGTGCTTTATATCATGGTGCGGCTTTCATATGTACAAAATTCTCTAAGAATTTTCTAATTCAGCTAGTGTGGATTGTATTCTGGGGTGCTCACTGGTCCGAAGTTTACAGTGAGTGCTGCAGTTTAAAGGGAATACTGCTATTACAAAGCACCTCATTTGTGTCAAGTGTATGCAAACTTGTGGTTAAGGCAAGATTGCTGATTTGACAGTAACTCTGAAATAAAGGTGCACAGAACACTGAGTTTGCATGAATTGTTAAATTTGGACATATACTGTATATCATTAAATCTTCTGCGCGCACTAGGAAACCCACATGACCCAGTGTAGCCAATTTAAAATCAAAATGTCTCTGCAGTTTCCTCTCAACCGTTCCTCACTGCCTGGTTTCAGTTCAGTTTCCACCTCCCGGCATGCAAATACTCTCCGCCTACTTTGAACAGACATGTCTTAAGCACACTTGCCTAAAAAATATCCCTAGCAATCATTACATGGTCCATAATAAGAGAACATCATGCAGAAGCAGTAACACTGCACGCTGAGCAGATATCACCTTGTGCTCCACAGCAGTTGCTCTCAGATGGTAAAAGAGCCCACAAGTCATCATTTTTGGGGCTGCTGTTGAGATTCAATGTGTTTACTGCATTAAAAGCATAAGCATGTTCCCACAACCCACATGTTTCCAGAGAAGGGAGGAGCAACTTTCTTGGTTTGGTCAGTTCCCGTAAAGGTGACAAAAAGTTTGGAGCCCAAAAGGTCACAGGAGAATCTAGCAACTGCGCAACACTAAAAAGCTGCATGTTATCATTCCATGCAATCAACGAGTTTGTGATCCGTATCATATCACTATGGAGAAGCGACTCTGAGCGGTGGCTTACATGTAAAACCAGACTTAAACTGAATCAAATTCACTTTTCTTACAATTTCTTTATACTCCATGTCAAAGCTACATCTGCACCAGAACAGAGGGATTTTAGCCTGGGCAGATGGACTGAACCACACTTGTCGACAGCCTCCTTACTAGACAGAGGCTCCTCCATCACAGCTTCAGCACTGGAATTCCCCAATGCAGAGAAAATTCTCTTTTACATAGAACTGAGTATTTTTGCAGTTGCGATAATACATTTTTTTTACTGCAATCACACAGGTTTAAGCTAAGCAAAAAAAAAGTACAGAAGCAGTAAGTGTGTTTGAGGAGATTAGTCAAACACATCCAAACATGCTCAAAGCGGGAGCAGACTGGTGGCTGTTGATTCATTTAGAATGTTCCAACATGTACTTTTACTTCTCACATATGACAAGAGACTATTGTCTGGTTAAGCCACTAAAATAAAGTCAAATAATGAAGTTTAATACCTCTATGTACAGACTGCCAATTGTTAATGGGCTATTTGGAGAGATCAAAATCAGATATCAAGTCAATTTGTTCAAAAATCTTTTTTTTAGGTGCTATTCTGACTTCGATTGTCTACATTATCCTTCTGTGAATTACAGGGAGCAAACAGCACCACAGCTGAAGAACCTCTATCGTCCTCCTTTATCTGTGAGGTAAAGAAGTTGTCCTGGATCATCGACAGAGAGGCAGATTTCATCTATCTTTGTGGTGGGAATGACCCTCATACTGCCACCAAACACAGGCACAATCTCTTGCTTTCTCTATGCTTGTGCTGATGCTGGTTACTATGACAATGAACAACAAACTGGAACCCATTATGGTGCTGAACAGGTTTGGAATAATGTGGTCAAGCAACTAGTTTCAGCTCAATAAACCCTTATGGGCAGTTCCCATTGCTTGGTTTTGTACGGGAAGAGCCAATCACAACACCTATTTCCTTTTTGAAATGTACCTCTGAACAGGAGACTGGTGTTTTTCGGAGGACAGATACTCTCACTGATTGTGTGTCAAAGATGCTGTCCTTGGGGAACAAACTGCCCTCATTGAGAACGTCATCAAAATGGCAGATATCTACGGTTGACCTGAGGTTGTGCTGGTAATTACCATTTGGCTAATAACAGTTTAGGGAGCCAAGAGTTATGTGGCAGTAGACCCTAGAGTAAAGCGTTTCTCAGAAGGGGCCATGTCATTCCGGGTCCAGAAGCAGGTCTTGGCTGAAAAAGGCCTGGGGAGCTCATGGTCACTCCAATAAATGGATTTTTTGTGACTGAGTTTATCTTATTGTAATTTATTCATTTATTTTTAAAGAGTGTCTCTTCCTCCGCTTTTATCCCTATAACATGCATTAGATTAGATGAGTTAGGCAGGTCAGAGGACATTTAATACAAAGGCCAGCAAATTACATTACATTTACATTAAACATTGTTACCTGAACTCACATTAGTTTTCAAAATGTGCTTGCTGTGAGATCTGCTGACATGTGGCCATGCAAAGTAAATGACAGATATGGCATCGAACCAGTCTGAGCAGAGTTGTAAAAGCTTCTCGCTGGGTCATTTGGTGTAAGCAAGATAAGGCTTGTGGTGTCAGATTTCAGCAAGCTAAGCAGCCAATCAAACAACACAGTTCTTAGTTCCTAGTTCCTCTCGGCGTACACCTGTGTTAACGTGCACACTGACTCCCTGGCTGTTCCTATGATAACTGAGAACCGCGTACGGGCAGAGCGACATTCCTGAAGTTCACAGTTTATCCTAAATAACAGCTCCGTAATTTCACGTAAGTTCATGTTTCAACCATTTTTCTAAATGTGTGTGTGTATGTGTGTGAATGTGTGTGTTTGTGTGTGTGTGTGTCTGTGTATGTGTATGTTTGTGTGTAGGTATAGGTGTATGTGTGAGCGTACATGGGGCTGGTAGGGAATCGGGGCGCTCTAACAGGGGTAGACATGCATGTACATATGTGAGGGGATCAATCAAAAATAGTGACAGTGAAAATTTGTGGATTTCAGTACAGCTTAGTGATCGATTTGCTTTCTAGAGCACCACTGCAAAAGCATTGCAACCACAAATACCTGACCTGTTGCTGCATTTTGCTACACTTACACACATACACAGAAGTGCATGGATTCACGAATGTATACGGGCAGAAACAAAACTGGTTTTGTTGCTCACTGGCTGACAGAGTATAGAATATAGTCCTATTACTACAGCACAGATCAGAATCTTGTTCTGTGGTGTGACAGCATCTAAGCCACGCCCCGATCATCACTCATTTCTACACAAATAGAACTTGTCAAAGTACATGGCAAAAACTGTTGAGACTTGAAAGTGCGCCATGTGACAGATGAACTCCCAAAGCCAACGCGATTGTTTGCTCACCTACCATTGATGGTGTGTCTGTGTGTGCAGTGTGTGTTCATAACCTGGGTGACGAATATTTTCCACCATCAAACAAGAAGTCGTTCCATTTTCAAGGACGCACCTATGGAGCTGGTCTCTTTTGAGTTGAATTGTTATTCTGCTTTCGTTGCTTGCTAAGGCCAGTGACACACAAGGAGAGAGACTGCTGCAGCTCACCCTGATCAAAACAAAAAACAAACAAACTGTCACATGTGGTCCACACAGGCCATGTGAGCTACGACCAGCCAAATGTACACATGATCAATAGTTAGTATGCAGTTGCAAGGTGCGATTTGTGATTATGAATCATCCAAATGCTTAGTTTACGGCATCACGTTGCTGACACTAGCGTTGGAACATGCCTCGGCGAACAAACTCGGAAAAAACACAGAGGCACACACGGCTGCAGTGAGCTGTCACTGAAATCACATCAGATAAAGCCCACGTGCCCTCCGAACTTGCAACATGTGGATCGGCAACATTTAGGTCTGCCTTCTTCGCATTTGCGTTACTTTCAGGTGGAAAGAAATTTATCTAACGCTGCGGCCACTTATCTAGCGCTCATCGTTTGCAGGAAAGTGCAGTGACAGCATTCTGTGGTGTTTTCCGCTGCAGTGAAAGCTTCCGTGAAAAGACGTTTCAACATTAAGGGGCACTTTCCAGAGTAATGAGGTGGCTGTGAATCCCCTTGCTCCCCTTGAGAAGAAGCTAGCCCAGAGCTCAATCTCTCTTTTTAATGACCAGGCTGCATTTCATGAGATCGCCAACTGCACACCAACCGTCTGAGTCTGCAGAGTAACAATAGAAGCAAAAATTAAACTTATTAATAAGAGTCTCAAACCTATATGGCACACAGTCAGTTGTTTGTGAGGTTGCCGTCGTGTTGACTGATACCACATCCATTCTGAAGAGATACATCCCGTGTCTTATCCATATTCTGCTCTTCTTCATCCTCACCAAGTACCCCTCCAGCTACTGTCTGGTATAACACTCCCAGTGTCATTTTAACACTTGGGCAGGGTTCACAGCCTCAGACAAAAGTCTCCATGCTGGCTGCGTTCAGCGAGCTGCCATAGCTGAAACTTCAATACGGCTGTGCAAACTGCAGACGAGACGCTCAAGGAAGCAGGTTGGTGGTAAGCTGCCAGCTGATGGTACCATAAACGCAAATAACTGACTTGGCACACTGCACCAAGTCTTTATCTCATTTCCCCTGTGTGCAATGTGTGTATATTTGTGGGCGAACGTGTGCGTGTGTGTATATGTCATGTCTTCCCAACTGATATCTTAAGTATGTTGTAACCTAAATGTTATTTCGCTGTTTTGATTGTGCAGTTAATAGACCTTTACTAGCAGAAATATTGAAAGTTCTACTTTCTGCTTAACATTTATTGCAAACTGGACCCTCACAGAGTTTTATAGATGGTATTGACACTCTTATCAAGCCCATGCTGTTTCGGTCACTGCAGAGCTTCCCATTGCCTGGACATTGGTAGAATCTAGAACGTGTGTTTATTCAGTGTTTTTTTTTTTTTTTGTGAGCACACACTTGCTGCACTTGCACCTATACTGATCGAGAGGGAGAGAGAGAGACGTGCTCAGACAGGATGTGTGTCTCTGTGACGCCTGTGACACACTCTCATATCCGTTTCGCTGCGGTACGCTTGCTCTGATTGGCCAGCGGTGAACGTGCCACCTTATAAACACATTTTGCTCGGGGATCTCCACTCAGCTGTCTGACTTATGTGCAATTCCAGCTCGGACTGCTCTCTTGCTATGTCAGACATCCCCTGAGGTACTGTGACTGATTTTATTTCTCTATATTTTGTTCCATTTGTCATTTGGTGTGAGTCCTCGGCAAAATATGGATGTTTACTTGAGATGTACAGGGAGAGAAAAAAGTTGAAAAAGTCATCACATAGATAAACAGCTAGGTATGTTACCGTCAAGGTAACAGTTTCATTTTCTTCCTCCACTGAACCGGGGTGAGCTACCTCGTATTAAAGATGGAATGGCAAGGAATTGCAACTGCTCTCTCTCACTCTATCTCTGTCTCTCTCTTTTTCTGTCAGTCACCTATTCTGCCCCACAGCTTTAGCTGTTATTGTGACACTCTTTTGTTGAAAGCCATCTGCCTCAGCTTTACACAATTACAAATGTTGTTTGGTTGTTTTTCTCAGTTTGTATTTGATTTATTTGTCTTAATAGAACCTCCAGTATGTGTGTTTCCAGTGGTAATATCACTCCATCTTGTCAGCAAAGGTGTGTTATCCATGTGAGCCAGTTTGTGCCTCCCTACAGTATATTACATGGGGAAAAAACACAAAACAACAACAAAAAAACCAATTAAACAATCTCAGTGTTACGCTGTCTGATTTGGGAGTGCAAAATTGACGCAGTTTAACAGGACGATAACTTTCAGTGACTGCATGGACAAACAATGTTCACACTATAATTGATTTGCAGCCTTGCATACCAGATTCATGACTGTAGATTTTAGGCGTTAACCACGTGATTCCAGTGTGTGTCAATGAGGGAGAAGGCTCAAACAGCCTGCCCATAGTTGTTGTTTTGTGTGCACTAAATTGGCTGTGTTATCAAGCACAAGTCCCATCAGCATTCAGATGTACTAGGACATATTAGCCAATTTGAAAAATAATGGTGTCATAAGCCATTTTGACACAGCGGCAGTGGACTGAGTTGATAAATGTTTCTAAATTGGATCATCCTATTATTTTCCCTAAAGCAACTCAGAAAAACAAATTGGATTCGAACAGGGATTTTATTTGCGGCTTCTTGGGTTGTTTACCCTCCAAGATTTACTGCAGCTATTGGAGAGGCGAGAATGTCCCACAATGCAGTTCCACTCCAATCAGTCTCAGCTGCCTGCAACACATCTTATTCTAATACAGTTCACCAAAATGCTCCTTCACACTCCACACACTGCTGCTAATTCATTGAGAAAAAGCATCCAAGGCGGGAGTCGGAGGTTGCTGCCACTTCTCAGATCCCCGTTTGATCGCTGGTGCCACTGCGATCCGAGTCGTGTCCGTTATTTCCATACAGTCATTAGCTAAGGAGGAAACAAGCACAATGGACATGGCGAACAATGAGGAGCCACCGGGCGCTTGGCACACGCTTCATCGGGAGCTGTCCGCCGCCGCTGCTGCTTCACCGTCTTGGGCTAAAAATGACGGAGGGATTTCCACAGGGCGGGAGGACGTTTCCGTGTTTATTCCTTCACACACACCGGTAGTTGTATTGTGTTTGTGTACAGCTGGAGGGCCGACATCTGCATTTTGCATCTGTTCTGCAGCTTCGATTGAGGAAGTTGGATTCTTTTTTAAATCTGCACACAGTAGTGTGAGACAACGCTCCCACCCCCCCGCCACTCTTCCTTCTGTGGCCCTATAATCCTTTGACCCCAACTCAAAGCACTGCATACGCTTCCACTGGCAGTTAGTAAAATTGACATGAGAGAATGAAAGAGAGATGTGGGGGGAAGCAAGTCTGGGTTTAGTTTCGCAGGTTGAATTTCTCAGGCGCTGTTTTGTTGCCTGCTCACTGGCCAGGCGCTCTGTGAGTGAGAGGAAAATGTTGAATCGGCATTTTCCTGCCAGCTGACTATGACCGAATTTGATGAAAACAGGTTTCAGCTGAGCACTGTGGGAAATGAGTGGCCCGTGCCCTCGCTCCCCCAGCTCACCACCATGTTGGCCCTCAGATTACAATCTTACCCGCACACGTGTGGTGTTGGAGAATCCCCGGGTGCCATTTCTGCACGTTTGCCAGCATGTGTTCCACTTGTGTGTTTCTGTCAAATGATCTCTATGTTTGATGACGACGACGATGATGATGATCCTCCGTGTCTATTTCTCACCTGGAATCAGCTGCCTGGACATGTTGCACACATTTTACCGAGAAAATTAACAGCAGATAGATATGATTTCAAATTTGTTCCGTTTTGTTTCCTCTTTGCAGCATTGGAAGATGATCCGATTGCTTTCCCTGTGTCTCCTGCTCACAGCGGTTGCCGGTATGTTGCCATCTGTTCACACTTTCCAAGTGATAAACATCTAATCTGGCTCCATCAGTGTCTGTGTGTGTATGCAAGTGTTCTGTTCTCACAAACCATGCGTGCAGTACACACAGAGTCTATAAGGTGTCCACAAGGGACAAGATAGCGGGGGGACAGATGAGGCTTAGGTAGACCCATGCACACATAGAAGAACGAGGATGTACAGTAATGGAAATGCTGCTTGGCTAAATTTCTTTACCTCCCCACAGGTTCTTCAGATGTGATTGAAGGCTCAGCTGATGGAGGTAACAGCAACACATCACACACAGCCATTGCCTTCTTTCTTCTTTTTTTTTCAACTTCTTTCAACTCCCAGCTTCTATTCCCAACAACTACGTCAGTTGAAACCCAAATGAGGAACTGAAACGAGACCCATTCACAAGAATAGAAAACCTCTAGTTTGCCAGCCTGAGGATCTCTCATACTTGTCATTAATGTCCTCCATCTTTGCTGCTCCAACAAAGTGCTGGTCCAATGTTGTACCCACAATGTTTTATCAATATTTGTCGGAGGAGGTTAGAGAGGCTGCTGCGTTTTAATCTTTTTTGTTTGAAATACTTGAAAATGGTTCAATGAGGGCTCCTTGACAAAATTACATTAATCGGGGAATGTCGTTTTACTCTGCGTGGGCTGGGACAAGGGGACCTCTTGGCCTGCGTTTGACCTGCTGTGCCTGCACACGTCGAAATGCAAGCCAAGTACTGAAAATACTGGAAATAAGATTGACAGCACAGCAAACATGTCGAGGCAGGAGAACAAAGGTAGCAGAAATAAGAAATCCAATGACTTTATGACAACATGTGCTTCTGCAACCTGAGGAACTATTGCTTGTGTTTTAGATTTCATACTCTCACACGCATGCACGCACGCACGCGCACACACACGCACACACACACACACACACGCTGGGCATCTCATCCTTTTGCAAATAAGGACTTGTAATATTTTCCCTTCTCATTTACACTATTTGCCAACCATCACCATTTCCATGCACAGCTAACTCAGTGTCTCATCCACAGGTTTGGACGACGAAGATTTATACAAAGAAGACAGTGAGTTGATAACCCAAATGTCCTAGAGAAAAAGCAGTCCCACAAATGCAGTCCGGGAGAGAGTGTGTGAGGGTTGTGGCCTCTGGGAGGACAGTCAGTCAGTGTTGCATTCCCAGCACAGTTAGATGTGTGAGGAGGTCTCTGCCCCTGTTGACTCTCTCTCCTTCTAATCATTAAACTCCCCAATAGAATTCATTGTTCCTTCTAAGGGGAGCAGCCGAGTTGGCTGAAAAGGCCAGTGTACACACATCGGTGATGGTGCCATCTTGCCAGCTTTCTAATTGACATTGGCATTCTCATTCTCTCTCAGCGTCTCTCCCTGTCACCTCTCATCTCGAGGTTTGGGGGGATGGGCGTGTGTGTGTGTGTGTGTGTGTGTGTGTGTCGGGGGGGTGGCAGGTAGGAGTAGGGTAGAATTATGGGGCCTGTCCTCACTGAGAAGGCAGGTAGCTCACCTGATTTGCACGGGCGTGCTGCTTTGCTCACACACCAATCTGCTCTTCTGGTCTTGTTGTTGATTGCAGTGATTAAAGGCTATGAAGCCACAGGGGTGGAGAGCGACCCCGGCCCTGGAGCTGTAGACAAAACTACAGCTGTCACCGATTCATCAGGTAAGAAATGTATTGAAACTGCTCCAATTAATCCAGCATCTTAAGTCACGTGTCTTAGATTGACAACATGGTGTTATAATACAGTATCATGTGTGTCATAATTGATTTTGTTTACTTTTTTGTATTGTTTTGTTTGCATATACCTCATCAGACCAGCTGACCCTCATCGTCATCGTTGTCGCGGTGACAGTACTGGCTCTGTCAATCGCCGTAGTAACTGGTAAGTGCTCCACATGGATCGAAACATCATTTTGTTGTTTGAGAATTGCAAAGCGAATTTTCGAATTCCATGTTTCCTGAGTTCAGAGCCTTGTCAAACGTGGAGCTTATTCTATCCCCCAGGTGCTTGACCTGCCTGGCAGCCCTGCACATTTGTCTTGTAAAGCTCTGTTAATACCTCTGCAAACGTGACCTCCTCTCTCCCGCAGCCATGACCTTGTTCCCTCTCTTGCAGGCACGGTGTTGTTGCAGCGCCACATGCACAGTCGGCAGCAGGGGTAAGGGTCGAAAGTTCTCACGAAACTCACCCCCCACAAAAAAGCAGGCATTTGTAAATCGCTGCATACTGGGGCATACAGATGGAACATCTCTCCTGTCTGCTCTCGCTCTTAAAGAAGAGCACTATTCCAGAAATTGCTCCCTGCATATACATGTTCAATGGTGTGCACGCCTAGCTTTAGGTTAAGTTAGCCGGCGGGTAACAGAACCAGTCTGGTCAGTAACAGCCCCTATACTTGCCTTGCCAATTTGCTCAACATTACCCAACTTGTCGGCATCGGGGAAAAAAAAGCAAATGAAAAGAAAGAAAAACACTAAGGTGGTAAAAACCCAACAATCCACCCCACTGAGCCTGTCTGGGCTCGTACAGCAGTAATCAGCGGCGCAGCCCCAAGCCGTTCAGCTCCGACGCCGCAGAACGCTCCCGCGCTCCCAGCTTGTGTTGCGTCCTCTGTCTTTAGCCATCAAACAATAGCCTTAAGAGACAGCTAGTGGGCACGTATGACCCAGCAGGACAAGACAGGACAGAACTTGCACTGGAGCTTGGAGGAGCTTTAGAGGGACGGAACACAACCGCCCAGTAAACACAACTCTGGAGTCTTGACAACAATCTGTCAGCAGCAGTCAGATGGCCCAACAGCCTGAACCAGTTAAACGGAGGGAATCAGCGCCTGTCTCTCCCTCTGTGTAGCTCTGCACAGTGACTTTTGGCAGACTAATCAGTTTCTTTTGTTCGTAGTGAGGGAGGGAAAGAGAGCATTGGGGGTGAGGAGGTGTGTTGCGGTGAGATGTGTCTGACCAGTGCGGGTATGCGAGGTCGGCTGCTTGCTAGTCTGTAGCTTGCTAGTCTACCTGTTCGGTCTAAGTCGGCAAGGGAGTAGGAGTTAGCCCTTTCAGCGCAGCTACCATTATTTGTCCCGACTGAGTTAACAGCAGATCTGCACCAAAGGATAGCACAACCCGTCTTGGAATAAATTGTGTTTTTGTGATGATGCAGTCATCACATGCTTGTCAGAGCGGAGCAGCAACCAGTGTCTCCCACACACAACTAGCACCTTTCTGGTGATCGCATCCGCCAGGCTACAGCTAAAATCCAAAGCTCTTGCTCAGTTGCCTCTCCTCTGTCCTGTCCTCCCTCTCCTCAGGATATACAGCGTGCCAGCAGAACAAGGTCTGAAGGTGTAGTCCCTGGACGAGCAACTGCCTTGCCAAAAGGCACTAAAGCGGCGGGCCATATCCTCTCCCGCTCACTTCAAATGAGTCTGCTCCTCTTTTTCGACAAAACATCTCCTGTGACATAGCACAGCTCATTATTTCCCCCATTTGTGTGTGTGTATGTGTTTATGTGTGTGCATGAGCGCCTGTGCATGCAGATGTGTGATTGTGCGTATGAATGTGAAATGCAGTTATCTGTCCCTCATGTTTGTACCTCACATACCCATTTAGAGCGTCTTCTCACTGGTTTCTATTTAGAGGAATACAAATCAAAGACACAGAATGTAACCAAGGAGGATCAGGCATGTCCGCTACTGTTCAATCCCACCGCACCAAAGCAAACATCACTTCTGGCAGCTGTGTTTCGGGAGGTGTATTTGCATTTGATTGGGTGTATGTGGGTACAAAAAAGTGTGTGTGTGTGTGTGAGTGTGAGACGGTCTCATTTGAGCTAGACAAACTGCGTTAATCCACGCTAAGCCGGCCTGGCGCTCACTTCATTCTCCTATTCACTTGTCTGACATCTTCTGTTCCCGGCCCATTAGCGGTGACAGGAGGCAATGCAATTGGTAGATAAATTCCATTCCCCCTCTCCTCCTCTGCCTCAGCGAAGAAAAATACAGGGAAAAAAAAGACATGCTGGGGGGAGGGAGCCCAGTTTGAGCACCCTGTTACAACGCAGTGAATTAATCGACCGCCGTGAATGATGATGTTTTCCTTTCTCCGTCTATTTTCTGTCTGAGAGGCTTTCACTTTAATGTTCACAGTCTTTGCAGATTGTAAACAGCTCGGTGAATGCCGGGTTTGTTAGATGAATGCCTGGCACACAGGCGGTGAGAGGCCAAGTGTGTGAGCAGAGAGGGGAGGGGGGGTTTGAAGAGGGGGTGTGGATCTTGGCATTGAAAAAAAAAAAAAAAAATCAGAACAAAGCTTTTGTTTCATTTGCTAGACACGAGCCTCCTTCCCTCGCGGTCATTTACTAGAAATCCATACAAACGGCTGACAAAAGCCTTGCAACCGCAACCTTTCCCGCGAAAGGTGAAGAGAGGGTGGAGGGTTTTCGCAGCTCATTGCGGGGCAATAATCACGGGACAGGTAGCACGAGTTTGTACAACACAGGGCAACACTTTTCTCCGCCCACGTCGCTCTGCCCTGGCACGTCTCCAGCGGGGGCGTAATCAATCATGCCATCACGTGCGAAGACGTTAACCACTTTCAGATGTACCCAGTTAACCGACAAAAAGTCAAATGTGACCCTGTTTTTTGCCCTGTGTCAGTCTTACCAAAGCCAATGTGTAGCAAAGCCCAACCTGATGCCCTCACCTGCCCCTCCCCCGCAATCCTCACCTGTGTGTTAGCATTTCAAAGGGATCAAATCATGACACACATTCGATGCAAAACATTTCAACCTCTGTTTTTCTGCTTACCCACCGCCATGTATTGTGTGTGTGTGTGTGTGTATGTGTGTGTGCGTGCGTGTGTGTGTTTGTGTGTGTGTGTGTACGCGAGTGCGGTTGTGGTTGTCAGACGGGAATGTTCAACTGTCAGAGCAACAATCAGTGGAGCGAGATGTTCTCTCGGCCACACAGTGCTGACTCACTGGTTGTGACTCATCAGCATCCTCACTTGTCCCTCCATGTTGTGTGTGTTGTCATAAAATGACAATGAGGGCTACGCATTGTGATATCTACGATTTCTATTTGGCAAAAGGGCTTTTTATGTATTTTCTTCAGTTGGAGCGGGAGCCTTGGCACTCCCCATAAGTTGTAAATGACATGTAAAGACAGAAGTAGAGAGTATTTGCCACAAGTGTTTATACCAAGATGTTTCTTCGATTGTTTGTGTGTTTTTCAATAACAAATTTGAGATTATTATCAGTCTTTTGCAGTGTTGAGTCTAGTCGAATCCTCAAGTTGGATTCTGGAAGTTATGAGCGTTTTTTGCTTTTTGTCAAAACAGTTTAAGTATGTACTATGTTACCAAACACGTGAAAATCAAAAGCAAACGATTGCAGTGAGTCGGGCTGGGGGTTTGGATCGAAGCGATATGCTCACACAACGTGCTCATAAATTCTCCTCTAAAAGACAGCAGAGAGAAAAGTTTCTGATGTGTCTCCATGTACTGATCTCCGGATTGTGATGATTAGGACATTAAACATGTTGGAACAATGTCCTGACTCTTTCTTGTCTTGTTGTCCAATCCTAATGAAACGCTCCAGTCAGTCTTGTTTCATTAGGGACTTTATGTCCTCTTAACGAATGCTGACTACCTCAACAGGCTTACACACACCTCGACAGCCATTGTTTTGTTTTGCTGACATTAATTACCATGTCAGAAGCGTAGGATAAGCTGATGCACCAGGCTTTTTTGATATTTCATATGCCAGTATACTGGTCAGATGTATGTGTTGACTCATAGCATCAGGGATTTCCAGTGCCTATTTGCGCAACCTTAATGTGTTTTTATTGATTTGCTATCCTATCAATTTGCGATGTGTTGGCAACGTCTCTCTATTTATCTATGCATTGGTATTTTCTAGTGTGCTTTCTCGACGGTCTGTGCTTGAATGATTGAGACTTTAATTTCTCCTTTGGACCAATCACAAATTTCCGATTCTGACAGCTCATAAGGAAATGACCATCATAGCTGCAGGTATGACTCTATCAAACGTGTACCACTACTAAATCTGCTATTGCTACTACTATACTACTAGTACCAGGTGTGCAACTACTACTACTACAATTCAATTTGATTCAATTCCATTCAATTCAATCCAAGATGTAGCAGGTGGGGCCCCTCAAACATTCAAATTCTATGACAGGGATGTCAAATATACCGCCTGTGAGCCTCATCCAGTCCAGGAATGGATATAATCTGGCCCGCGAGATGATTTAACAACCCAGGTACGACAGCGCTGCGTGCCAATCTCTCTCGGAAGACAGTGGAGTCCGGCACCTGACACCATCCTGCCCCCCAGCCCCAGGATGGCAGCAAACAACAAGATTTGTCCCTCAGATTTATTTCAATCTGACACCCCTGCTCTATAACGTTAACACACGGAGACACAACATTTGCCACATTCGCAAGCGCTTGGCTTATCAGTGGAGCCTGATTAAACCAACCATCTAGCTAAACTTCAGGCTTGTTGTTGTGGTTGACTCGTAATTTTCTGTACAAGTCATCCACATTTGTTACTGAACTCAGATAAAACTGAAGTTATTGTCAGTGTTGAACACCTTAGAAACTCACTCCATAATGATATAGATACTCTGAATTGCTTTACCTGGGCCTCCAGCACCACGATAAAGAATCTTTGATCAAGATTTCTCACTCAACATGACAAATACTTGTACTCCTACCACTTTTGCTACTTCTACGGATGCTGCTACTTTCACTTCCATTAGTACTGCTATACTACTAGTAATACAAGCAGTAATTATTACAATTTCAACAAAACCAAGATACACCTTTACACCTGAAATAGAAATTCTAAACACATTAAGGCAGAGGAAATATTTTACCATCCAGACTGATGAATGGTGTTCATTTATTCATTTTTCCCTCACTGAGCAGAGAACAGTTGATCAATCTACACACATACATATGCGTGAACACACACGCACACACGAACACACACGCACACACACACACACACACACACACACACTCAAGTGTCCAGTCTTGTCTTTTATTCTTCATCCTCAAGGATCATCTCCCATTGCTGTGCACATACTGTATATGATCTTAACGCCATGCTATCCTCTGCGTACCTGTTTCGACCTGCAAAATACACAATGCATTTTCAAGAATTTTCAATAATCATCAGAAAGATTCCAGTCAGCATCCTGCTCACCACATATGAGGTTGTCATTCATTAGCCGGGAGCTGATAAAATCAATGAATTAATGTGCCTAACCGCTATGTGCAGCAGCTGTAATTCAGCCTTGTGCAACCCCAACTATTATTAGAACGGTTGGCACATGCAATACAAGAGGTAACAGAGAGCCAAACACCAAAGTTGTCATACACTTACTTTGCTGACCTTTTGAGGCATTTTGGCTGCCGGCAGATTTTGCCACCTGCAGGACAGACAGAATAATGCATTTTACATCCTCTCTATCCTCCCCTCTGAAACTCATTGCCCTCTGAATATAGAATGTACATACACGTACATTTAAGGATATATGAACCATACAATTCATTGTGTTTATAGTGTAGTGCTTTTGTTTGCCTATATGCATGTACCTGCCTGCCTACCTAGCTACTTAGCAACTTACATACACACATACAGTACATACATACATTTATACATACTGTATTTACATACATACATACATACATACATACATACATACATATATACATACATACATACATACATACATGCATGCATACATACATTCATACATACATACGTACATACATACATACATATTGCTGCATATGTGTGATACATACTGTATAGATGTAGATAAACACATAGTCCAAAGAGAGGCATTTGTACTTACAGCCAATCACCATGATTCCAACAACAAAGAGTACCGCTGCGATGGACAATCCAATGTAGCGAAGCGTATCGTAATCTGCATTTGTAAAATTCCAACTGACACTCAGA
>OMPJ01015125.1:0-10054 GCA_900312935.1 Carapus acus | reverse complement strand
GGTCTATTTCTGTCTGCCTTCTGGACTTGGTGGGAATTGATGGAGTAGACCGCTTGCCTTCAGCCACTCCGAACCGTTCCGCTCCATAGGCATAGATTAGATTGCCCATTCCTTCCAGCTTCTTCATGGTGGTGCCTTTCATCCCTCCTAGGAGGTTGCAGAGATCAGTGTTGACCTCCTTCCACAGCGTCTTCTCGCAGGACTTTGGCCAGTTGACTAATGGCCTGCGCCCCGGGATCTTCTTCTCTGCTGGTGGACGTGATGTGCTGGATTCAGGTTGCTCTTCTGTGCCTTGCTCCTCCTCCTCTGGGACAGGGGTGTTGATGTCCTGCAGACTGTGGTGTGTGTCCTGCTGCTGAACTTCAGTCGACTGACTCGGCCTGCTTCTCAAAAAGTAGCTGTCGATGCGACTTCCCTGTTGACCCTTCCTTAGGCACCCTTTCTTGCCCTGGTGTATTTTCAGGCCGAGGGTGGAAGTAACCTTTGTCCAGCCACATACGCAGTTCTGGGGCGTGCGTCCTGCTGTAGCTGTCGGAGCCTCCGGTGTGCTGATCATCAATCTCGTAGTCTGTTCCGTTGCTGTGTTCGTTACCGTGTTATCCGCCGATGAGCCATCTTCCGCCCCCGCTCTCGCAGGCTCTAGGGGTGTTTTCTTGAGTTTTCTTGAGTGAATATGTCGAAGCGATGAAAGGGGAGGGAGGTAAATGCTAAGGGGCAGGATATGAAAATTGGGGAGGATGGGCAGGTGGTTCATCACGGTGGACACAATTAGCAAACATATCTGCTAATGAGAACAGACAATGCTCAAGGGAAGGTTGAGAAGAGCAAGGGTTTGAGGAGTCAACCAGGAGAAAAATAGTAGCAATCTCCACTTCCCAATTTTTATTATTGGAGTTAGCAAGTGTTTCTGTTGAATGTTTAAAAACATTTAATATTTTTGAATATTGAATGCAAACACAAGGTGGATAACCTCCTCATAATGAAAAAAGAAAAAAATCTTGAAAAAAACTTCACATGCGTGCGCACGTCCCCGCCCTCCTAACACACACACAAATATATATGATAAAGGATCTATAATGAAGAAATGTGACCACCTTCAGTACATTTTTGTGAGAGGATTATGATGATTTCTCAGAACGAAATGGCACTTTTTCTGTTATTTTTGTCACCAGTCAGTGCGGTATAGTAAACTACTTCCATTGTTTCACAGGCAACAATGCGATGATTAATCACCCAGAAACATGAATCCAATGCAACAAGTAGCAAAGCTGCCCTTACCAACCCCCCACTCACAAACACACAGACATCATGAAAAAGGCTATGACAATGAGGGCATCCAGTAAGCACAAGCCCTCCATTCTCTAGATGTTGATGTGCTGTATTTTGACCAAAAGACAGCATCGTTCCATAGTCACTGGCTTGTGCCGGCGAGGAAAACAGGCCTGACTGCAGTCAGATGGAAAGATACAATGTGGTGCAAGCAGCCTCATGTCTCAGAGCATATGCCAGATCTTTGTCTCTGCCTCTCTGCAAAACATCCGGAATCTGAAATAACATTTGCATGTAAAGGAGCTGAATTGTGGCTTCACATCACTGCCATACACTTAAGACACTGAAAATTCTCCTACATCTGGACTGTGTACAATGACTCTCAGTTAGTTGACATCTTATCTCATCTTTCTTTTTGTAAGGAAATGTTTTGATATCTGCTTTCATTTCACCGCACATCTTGTATGAGTGGATTTGTGACCATGGAGTTCTTGATTCTTCTTGATTATCTGTGATGAAACTTCATTGATATTTTTTGGTAGTGTTGGTTAAGTGCAAAACAAAACTAAATAATGATATCAGTATCAATAAGTAAATTGATAAGTAAATGGGCAGTTCTGCATAAGACATAGACTCTCAGTTCCCAAATTAATACATAACAAATCAATAATTTACTCTGATTGTCTGACCCTCAATAGAGAAGAAATATAATATGCAAATGAAATCCTGTTGTGTCTGTAATGCACCAGTGACGTAGGTAGATAGATAGGAAGGTAGGTACATAATTAATGCACCTACATACATAGTGAGAGCTTTCATCTGAATTTGAATTTGGACTGTATCACTCACTCCCTCACACACATGCCTAAGCAGGTACGGTGAAAAGGCGCAGTCATTGAGTGTCTTCTGCTTAGTTTTAACCCTTTCACTATAAAGCAAATAAGGGAGAGCCACGACAGATAGTTTTTAGTTTGTACTGCAGCCGTTGCCTACAATACGCACCACTGCGATATGTAAAATTTTGTCTGTACCTCTGTGCTCTTACTTGAGAATGCATATACACTGACATGTACGGTATGTGTGTCTGCAACATGGGGGATCACAAGGGAAATTAGTTGTCTCTATCCTACCCCATCTCCGCCTTCATCCCTAATGTTTTGCAGAAGTCACATCCACGCCCTCTCCCACAAGGCCACACTGCAGTTAATTACACAGAACTGTTGACTGTGTGATGGCAGCAACAGTTGCTATAGGAAGAAATGCTCCAACGGCAAAAAAAATCTTGCAAAGAATGTTGTTTCCAGTGCAGCTACATTGTTGTTTACCAATTTGGTGAAATAAAGAGTTTCTGTGGTTGAACTTTCTTCCAAGTTCCACATATTATTGTAGATCCTTTTTTTTTTCAAGATAGAGGTTATATTTAGATTTTCCACTGTGTTCATACTAATGTTATAAAAAGTATGTTTTTTGTTTTTTTTGTTTTTTATTTTGTTAACTGGTTGATTCAACTGGGACAATAAGTTGACCACATGGACTAACTGTCCACTAATTGTGCAGTTGTGTAACATTGAGACTAACATGGTCATATTGGACTAACAAGCTTTGTTTAGTTAGTAGTTCATGTCCACAACCTTAAAGTACAGTTGAGTGCAACTACGGTCTCCCCGTATTGGGGCAGCACTCGCTCAGCTTGTGACAGACTTTGTGTGCGGATTGGAGGGTTACTCTATGTCTTTCTGGGTTTTTCATGCCTTCATAGTCTCCTGATTATTCTGACCTCTGCCTGTTTTTGGATTTTGCCTTTTGCCAATTAAACACCCTTGCCATGGAACTTGCATTCGTTCGTGGTCTTCGCCTGACTCCTGCCCGTCACCCTGACATAAACATGCAGTATGCTAGGCCAACTGCAATTTCAAGGTAAAAAATTAAATAAATATTTTTTTATGATGACCGAATACATTAACTTGTATAATCTTTAGCAATGAAATAGTTACTATTGCTTAAACCAAGTCTGTGTGGCTGAATGTTAGGCCCGCAAGCATGTATGCTCTAATGACGCACTAAATGACACTATACTTTCCTCTTTAAGCCAGTCCTCCTCACTATCATGGCACTGTTACATACAACTGTCTTTCTGATTTATGATAACAGTGGACATGAGCCTGTGTTTCCAAAGGTCAGTGTGAATTAGTCAAAAATAGAGAGTGTATAACAAAAGCACTAGAAAGGCTATGTGAAGGGAGCTAGTTTGCTTTCACTTACTCTGTGGCTGAGCAGTTACAAGAAGAAGCTCAGAGGTCATTAGCATTCCCTTCCAAAAGGCACAAGTACTGCCTGCCTCATCTTGTGCTCGATCACTGCAATTTATGTCAACAAGGGCAAACACTGAATACACACATTATATACATCAGATAGACTATGGAAAGCCAGAGTAAGCATGCAATAAGAGTTGAGACATTTAATTTGTGACATACAACATTGCAACATGCAGGTACGTAGGGCATAGTAAGGAAGAGATTTTGCCATTCACAGTGAGGCACAATTTGCGGCTGTCTCACCACATCTATTAGTTTATATTTGTTCTGAAGTATATATTACAATCATTGGAACTGGATGAAAAATAAATCCATGTGATGATCTGTGGGCAGATATCAGTATTTGATTTATTTTATCTCGCTTCTTTTCTGTGAAAACAGGTGAGCCCCCACCTCCCCAGTCCATAAGTAATTGCTTACCTCCTGTGTTTGTCGTTCTAGTACTGTCAAATCAATCATTTCTTTGTGAGGCCTTGCAAAGTTCAAATTTTGGCAGGACAGCTCTATTTGTTCAATATCATCTCTGCAGTCAGACTCATCGTGGGCAATGGAGTATGCCACAGCTGAACTGTAGTCTTACCAAATTTGCTGTCTGACGATGTTCCTCATCAGTTCATCAGTCATAGTTTTGCCTTTGACAGTCTTTGCAGAGAGAGTCATATGTCTAACTTTGCAGAATTTCACGCTTGTTTTTTAACTCCATGAATTGATTTCTGAAATGATTGATTCTCTTACATATTCTCCATCTTTGAATGGTGTCTGTGCCTGACTATATCCTGAGTAACCACAAAACTAGCACACACTGACTTTGCTGACTTCACCAAATTTATGTAATGATTTCAGAGATCAATATTCTGCATCAGTACTTAAATGTCATTGTTCATTCTATCATTTCCATCCAGATATTTCTCAGTGTGTAAATTTATTCTGGAAATGTCTTGCAACATTTGACTTTTGTTTTCCTGTTGTTTTTTTCACCACATGGTCAGCATACAGGAAAACCAATCCGGTAGCAGCGAAAGCTATGATTCTTTATCATCAGGGTGTAGCAACAAGTTGCGAAAGCCTCGCCAGCTGGTTCAGAATCCTGCTGCATGCGTACTCACAGGGACTAAGAAAAGAGACCACATTTCTCCTGTGTTAGTCTCTCTGCATTAGCTGCCAGTAAAATCAAAAACAGAGCCAGAACTCTGTGATCCCAGAATGCAGGGCTACTTGTAAGAGGCAGAGCCTTCAGTTATACGCTCCTCTCCTATGCAATTACTTACAGTTTGAGGGGACACCCTTGCATGCTAAGACCGTCATAAAAAGAAAACATCAGGACGAAGACACAAACAGGTGAAATCCTCTGCTGGCTTTCCTTCATAATCAAATCAGCATCAAAGTAACATTCTGAAAGTGTACAGATAGAGAGCATCATACAATAATTTCATGCCAGTTATCACAATAATCTCACCCTCATGAATAAACATTGAAAAGTTGAATTAGGCTATTAGCATTCTGTCATGGAGATATCTAACTGCGGTTGTGTTTCACAGTGTGAGATATTAAGCTGTGGCCGCAACAATGACAAGCCTCCCCAGCTAGTTACAGTGAGGTGGTAAACACAGGTCTGTTTGGCTCAGCGGGTGATGACAAGCACCTACAGAGCTGGAGGGAATGGGGGGAGGATTTCGCTGGTGCCTCTGTCTCTTTTCCAGATGTCTTCACCCACATTGTGAAAGGTCCAACCTATATTGATATATTAGCATTGAAGCAAACACAGCAAATTTGAAAAAACACCTTGAAACTTGGTGATTACCATTTATAATGGAATAGTCAATTGAGCATGAGTTTTGGGAGAAGTCATCCATTCATTTATTCATCTGATCAGTCAATCTGCTTTTATTGGTATAGCCTAGAATCACATTTCAAATTGCTTAAAAGAAAATGGACAGCACAGAAAATAACCAAACAGTTCCTAGGCTAGAACAGAAAACAAGCATAGGTAGTTGTGGTTATGTTGTATGATATGGGGAGCATGACAGCCAGAAGGAGCGGTGGGAGCTTCACAGCTGATGTGGGCAGTGTTGCTTTCCACTTTTTAAGAAGAAGTAGCTCTACAAGCTGAAGGGCTGTGAAAAAGTCACATCTAATGAAGACGATGGAGCAGCTTTTCACATAAAATAACAAAGCAGGACAACTTTGATCTTGAAATTTGACACCCGTGGACTAGATGATGCCATCGTCTATTTGCTCCATCACATCCATCGCATCTGGAAAAGAGAGGTGACATAGTAAGGACTCTCCTTTCAGGCTTCTCCCAAGCCTTAAATACAATCCAGGCTGAAGGAGAGCAGGTCTGACAATTTGATCTGCAGGACAAGAGCACCCATGGGCACAGTGCTGGTTACTATTCTCTTCACCCTGGACACTTCAGATTCCTGTGTCATTTGAGAGCTGTGTCATATCCAGAAGTTTCTGATGACACAGCAATCGTTGTTGAAAGGGGGGATGACAGGAGCATAGCAAGTCATTAAAATGCATGGTGCCGCATGAACCACCTGCAATTTAAAACCTTGAACAAAACAAGGTAACTGTTCACTGATTTTGGAAAGTTTAGGCAGAAAAGGAGACCAGTTCAGACTGAGGGGCTTTGAAGTGGAGGTTGTACACTCCTACAAATACCTTTGACTGTGGATAGACAACAAGCTGGATTGGACATACAACACAAAACATGTATACGAGAGGGTGCAGACTGTCCTTCCTGAGGATGCCACAATCCTTCTACATCAGCAAGAAACTCACGTTGATGTTGCACTAGTCTGAAGTTGCCAGCATCCTATTCTACACTCTTAAGTGCTGAAGACCAGCACATCAAAGACGGACTCATCCAGGCTCGAGATCTTCCTCACTAATGACAAGATCCCTAGTCGCTGAACTGAGGCTACAGCTATATTCTGCTGCTTTCCCGTTTATACCCTTTTAAATGCGCCAGAAGATCTTAATTTTGTTACACAATGTGAATTGTGGTAATGATAATTAAGATTTCTGATTCCAAAGTGCAGGATCAACAGTCTTAGGAAGTCTTTTGTCCCACTGCCACTTAACTCGTCTGGTGCGAGGACGGTAACGGAGCTCATTAGAAGGAACTGTGGTGCATCAATGGCAGTCTCAAAGCAATGCTAGACTCAAGACAAAATATATCCCTATATATTATATACAATTCAACAAATAGTAATTGATAAATTACCTGTGCTCAGTGCAACAAGTTATATCCCCAGTGCAATACATCATGCATTTACATATATTGAATGGGGGCAAATGTATTGTCATGAGATTACATTTCTATATATGGATTGTGTCCAATTTTTTAACATTTTCTTATTGACAGATAGGTAAGAACCTGCTGGTTAACGAGCCTCCTTTGAGATCACTCTCCCAAGACGGAGCAGGAAGAGCTCCTCAACATGTAAACACTCAAAGTCTATAAGATGAACACAGAGAGACCCAACATATCCCCCACTGGCAACAGCGGCAAGGAAAGGCTTGCCTTTAAGGGGGAGAAACCTTGGGTAGACCAGGCTGGAGTTCAGCAGCCGACTGCCTTGACCGGTTGGGTTGAAAGAGATAGGGAGCAGATCAGGAGCAGGAGCAGGACCTGGATGTGTGAAGGTCGGTCACTATTGGTCGTGTTCTAGCTGCGGGCTGTGGGCTAATAAAGACCAAGACTTTGGGGGAAAAGCCCAATTAGTAACATGCAGTTACGTGACATGGATGCAGGTAAGAGATGTATGCAAGTGAGGCAGACAGGGGAAGGAGAGAGAGGAAGATTAAGGAGTGAAAGGTTCACCTTTCAATTCTAGTCCTATAGCTTTGTCTGATTACAAGCTTTACTAAAAAGAAAAGTTTTCAGCCTACTCTTGAAAATAGCGAGGGTGTCCGTCCCCCGGACTGAAGCTGGAAGATGGCTCCACAGAAGAGGAGCCCTATAGTCAAAGCCCTGCCCCCCACTCTACTCTTACTGATTTTAGGAATCACCAGTAACCCTTCGTTTCGGAATTGCAGAGTTCTGATTGGATGATGAGGCACAATCAGCTCTTTTAGATAATGTTATAGGCAGCCAGTGCAGAGAAGCTAATGCAGGAGGGATGTGGTGTATTTTCAATACGTGCAGCAGCATTCTGAACTAATTGGAGAGGCTCCAGTGTCTTGTTGCTACAGCCTGATAATAAAGAATTACAGTAATCCAACCTGACAGTAACAAAAGCATGAACTAGTTTTTCAGCATCTTTCAATGACCTTACTCATATTATGTAAGTGAAAGAGAGCAGCTTTCGACATTTGTTTTATGTGAGCAGTCATCGACAGATCTTGATCGAAGTTAACTGCCACATTTTTTACAGTTGTGCTTGAGGCCAAGGTAAAGCCATCCAAAGTGGCAATATCATTACACAGTGAGTTTAGAAGGTGTTCAGGACCAACAACAATAACTTCAGTTTTATCTGTGTTGAGTAACAGACAGTTACGAGTCATCCACATTCTTATATGCCTAAGGCAAGCCTCAAGTTTGGCCAGATGGTTGGTTTCCTGAGGTTTAAAAAAGTGAGTGAAGTGCTCAAGAATATTATCAAAACTTCATGTAAACATGTCAGAACACCACATTAAAAGAGGCCTTTTTTCATATTTGAAACATCGCTTAACAGTGAAAATAAGAGGTAATTCATCTTTATACTTTATCTTAAGATTGACAGTGTTACATTTAATGTTGTTCCGATGCCATTTTTGACCCCCGATACCGATTCCCGAACACCCGTGTCGTATCGGTCAATATTGATACTATACCGATACCACTCCGTCTGAAAAAACGAAATATTGAGCATTTTTCCTTCTAAGACTAAAGAACTGCATACACACTTAGATATAAAATCATTATTATCATGGCTTGGACAGGCACTGCATAAAAACGTTTATGAAACAGACAAAAACACCAATATAGAGTTAATACAGTTAACATTTGTATTGCCTACCTGGTATGGTTGACAATAAGTGAATGAACTCCTCTTAAACCTGAGTTTTGGCTCTCAAAGGCCAGAAAGGTGCAATACCAATGTAGTTACAACATTTTTAACCGTAGTCCAACAAGAAGTAAAATCAAATCATAATAAGAAATAATGTACATGAGGTATCTTTGGGAGGGATCGTGGCACTAAGGCCTATCTAAGGTAAGAATATCTTTTCTAGTAAAGGACAAGAGAAAAAACAAGAGAAAATAGCAAATTCTTGACAAAAGTAGGCTAACATAACATTTTACATGGGGATGTTCCTGGGATCCTTTGGATTTATTTGCATGCAACACCATGCTTTCCAGGTTGAACAATTCAGTGGCCATTCAGCGGTTTACCTACAAAGGGAAAGTGGGTAGATGTCGATTCCCCAGATATCCAGATATTGTATTTTGGTACTGCGTGAGCCATAAAAAGCCAGAATCCAACGTTGTCATCAAAGGAGAGGGGCAAGTTACAGGGCACAGTCATCTCTGCAATTTTCTTGGACATCTTTCTAGCTGCCTCACTCTACTCATCCCACTGGTCCTTCCTCTGAGGTGAGCTGACCAGGATTCATTGCTGCGGTCCATCCCGCTTTCAATTGCCACAATTCGCAATTGCCGCCACTACAAACTCTTGGTGTCCATTCACACGTTTCGTTCGTAACAGTTTTATCAGGTTTGAGGTATTGAAATTTGTCGTTTCAGTCCCACCTCTCGCGACTTTCACACCGCAAATCTTGCATGTAGCATATGTACTTGCTGGATATAAGCACAGGTAAAAGCTACCAGCTGGGCGTTTCCAGGGAAGCCACCCTTCATTGATGTTTCGCTCCATTATTCCCAGAACATCTTGCGGTTGTGGAGCCAACGGTAGGGACATCTTCCCACCGCCCCCTGCAGTTTCCCTTTGGACCCTTGTTTCCCTACGCCCCATGCTTTCTCCTCAGCCGCAGTCAAAACATTGCTCTTTCCACCTCCTCTGCCAGGTCTTTAGAAGCTTTCTTCAGCCTTGGCCTTGACACTCCCAGGTTCCTTAGGAACCTTGGGGCCCCTCCCAATACTAGTATTGGTATCGGTGCAAGTGTTCTTGCACATGTACTATACGTTCATTTTATGAAACAAACAAACAAAAAACAAAAAACAAAAACAAAAAAAAACAATCCAACAACAAAGAAACACACACACACACACACAAACACACACACACACACACACACACACACACACACACACACAAACACACCGAGACAAAGCTGCATTCTTGGTATTCATTCTGTATCACCATCCCAGGATGCATTGTACAGATCTTACAAAGACAGTTAAAAGACAGTTGCCATACTGTCTAGTATGGCAACGTCACACAGGCAGAAACAAAGGCACAGCAAAGTCTGCCGAGAGAACCATGGGGGCAAAACTACGTTACTTGGAATCTGTCAGAGAA
>OMPJ01015124.1:0-30130 GCA_900312935.1 Carapus acus | reverse complement strand
TGGGGCCCCTCCCAATACTAGTATTGGTATCGGTGCAAGTGTTCTTGCACATGTACTATACGTTCATTTTATGAAACAAACAAACAAAAAACAAAAAACAAAAACAAAAAAAAACAATCCAACAACAAAGAAACACACACACACACACACACACACAAACACACCGAGACAAAGCTGCATTCTTGGTATTCATTCTGTATCACCATCCCAGGATGCATTGTACAGATCTTACAAAGACAGTTAAAAGACAGTTGCCATACTGTCTAGTATGGCAACGTCACACAGGCAGAAACAAAGGCACAGCAAAGTCTGCCGAGAGAACCATGGGGGCAAAACTACGTTACTTGGAATCTGTCAGAGAAGACCAGAGGGAATCATCAGAGACTCACTCTGCTGAGCTCAACCTCTGCTCAGACATAAAACATGGCTTGTATGAATTGAGACACAGCAAAGCAGACAGCAACCTCATCCGCAGGACCTGCTTCTTCAACAGCTTCTTGCCTGCTGTAGTCAGACTGATGGCAGGCCTATACTTCTAAGAAATACTATACATTTTCCTTGTGCAATAACTTGACTCATATAAACTCGCTATGCTCACTTAAATTTTTTTGTATTGTTTCCCTCTTTCTCTATTGTCAGCTCTGAAAGAGCTTTGCACGTGATTTCCTATGTGCCAGGACAGCTGGCTCATGTGCAAATGACAAAAATCCTCAAGGCCTTGAAATAATTATGTTTGACTTAAGTTATACCCCAAAATCCCTAACAAGCCTTCACACGTGACTAACAATGGATTTTGGATGATTGGGTCAGAGACTTAATATTGAGACTCAGGTGTGAACAGTTGGGGTTTCTGTATATTTGACATGAAAAGAAACAAATCTGGGCAAACAGTGACAGTTCAAATCAGTGGTCATGTCTATGAGCACAGGAGCAACTGACTAAAGTGAAACTGTTCCTTTCACTTGGGGACTGTACTCCATACTTTTGCAAGATTAACATGAATTGCTTAGATTACTTTGATGCACATTATTTTGGGCATAGCTAGACATCATTTGCTCGACTATAGCTGGTTCAGTATGCTATGGCTGAACTTTGAACTTCAGTTTCAGTATTTCTTTTATTTTTTTGTGCGTGTCTCGTGGTCTTGCCCAAAGGTATTTGTCCAACCTGCTCCAGTCGTTTATTCATTCATACACTCAGATGAGCAGGGCACCAACTGTTGGTCATCATAAAGACAAATTCCCAATTCCCAATCCACCTCAACAAATTCGTTGTATGTGTGCAGGCTGCTCTGAGAAGTAATCGGGGGTGCGGTACAATGTCAATTGTGTGTCGCGGCTGAAAGAAGATTGGGAAACACTGCTCTATGGCACAGATGTTAAGTGAGGATGGCCTTCGTCTTGGAGTAATTGCAAATGCCACACCTGTGATATGAGCAAATCCTGGGATGCTTGAGATATCCTGAGTACAAGGGTCTGTATATTGACAATAGAACACAAGTTAATTCAATCTTGCAGTCAGTTCACAGTGTTTTATGTTGAGTGCTCAGGTGTATGTTGTCCACTGGATTGGACATCTCTGGCAAAAAAGCTGAACATTCTTTTTCATGTCCTCAGAAGAATAAAAACACTCCAGAAAAAATCTTGACCAGGGCTTTCATAGTGCATGCACAAGAAGGTTAAATTTTTTCTCCTCACCAACAAGGTGCTTTATGATCAGGCACCATCATATCTTAAACAGCTGATAGTGCTTTACAATGCAACTAGGGTTCTGCGATCTCAAAATACAGGGTTACTTGTGATTCCTAAAATCAGAAAGAGTACAATGGGGGGCAGGGCCTTTAACTATGAGGTATGGGGGCAAACACCCTCAATACTTTTAAGAGTAGGCTAAAAACTGTCCTTTCTGGTGAAGCTTATATTTAGACCAAACTGTGCTGTTATAATTAGACTGCCAAGGGATTTCTCCTGATGCACTGAGCTTTTCTCTCCTCTTTCTCTATCTCCTCTTCCTCTCTCTCACCTGCATCCATACCTAACCTGGATCCATGTTCTGTAAGTGTACGTTACTAATAGGGCTTCTTTCCTGGAGTCTTTGACTTGTTCTTAATTAACCTGTGGACTACAGCTGGAACACAAACAGTGATGGGGGACCTCCAAACATCTGGGTCCTGCTCCTGATCGGCATGCTGTGCATTTTTTTTTGCCAATCTCTCCTTCTGTCTCTCTCCCTCTCCCTATTTCTGTCGACCTAACCGGTTAAGGTAGTTGGCCCCCCACCTGTAGCATAGCCTGACCAAGGTTTTTTGCTGTTGATAGGGAGTTTTTCCTCACCACTGTTGCTAATGGGGAATATGTTGGGTCTCTATGAGTTCATCTTACAGAATTTGAATGTTTCAATGTTTAGGGAGCACTACCTGCTTCATCTTGGAAAGCACCTAGAGATAACTCCTGTAATGATTTTGCGCCATACAAATAAAATAATATTGAATTGAAGTGAAGTGAAGTGAAGTGAAGTGAATTGAATTGAATTGAATTGAACTGAAAAGTGTGCTCACTTAGGCCTACCACTGTCAAGTCAAGTCAATTTAATTTGTATAGCACCAAATCATAACAGAAGCTATCTCGAGACGCTTTACAAAATCAAACAGGCAGTGCTCCTCAACATGTAAATAGTCAAGACCTACGGGATGGACACTCGGAGACCCAACATATCCTCCATAAGCAACAGTAGAATCAAGATACTAGCAATATCAATGTTGCTGAAGCTTCTATGCATACTGACGAAATATTGTGTTTTCTTTGTTCTGTCAAAAAAAAATGTTTACTTTTCTATGAGGGTGCAAGAGGTGAATTAAAGTGTACTTTAATGAATCTAAAGCTGAGGTAGCTAAATTACTTTCTGCATAAAAGAGACCATGTATGTAAGTATGTAAGACCACACTGACCTTCTCAGTCTTCATGATGAAAGCCCTCTCTGAAGCTGCCCGAGAGAATGAAGCTCTCACATGTGCCTGCTGTGCCACACCACGATGTGTAATGCTGATACGACTGGGCCAGGGTCCAAGAAGACGATGAGCTGTGGAAGCTATGCGGAGCACTGCTGTCTGACAGCATACAAATGTATGTAAATGAAGCAGTCCAAGTATGACATGTGCATACAGTCATGCCAAGTCCTTCCCAACAGATATCAGACTCATATCCATATTTCAAGCAAACCATTTATAAAAACATGCAAAGTAAACCATCAATTTAATCAAGTTCATCTTTGTGCCAGAAGCAAGGTTACAGATGTGTAAGTTCTATAAGTGAATCGCACTATGTGAGCTCTAAGCTGTGGAACTCCCCCCCAATTGTCATCCATGAGCACGGTCTGTCCACTGTTACGTCTCATCACAAATCCTCTTTTCACAAATGTTTTGCTACTCGTTTCTATGCGCACTCCTTCCCTTCAGTTTTGCACTTATTTTTGAAGCTCTTTTTTCTTTATTACAGTTTTTTCTCCTTCGTTCTTTGCAATTCAACTGTTCATTGCAAATCATCAGTGTTCCTTATAAGCCACTGTATGTTTTACCATTAGTGGTCCTGTAGTTGTAATCAAAAGGCAAATCTATTAGATTAGAAAATAATGAAAATATGACAGTAGACTACAGAGATGTTGGGGGATAAGCAGCACAAAAGAGTAAATGATTTTGAGGACATAAAGTTTGTGTGAAACATTTTTTCCTCTCTAAAATCACCACCATTTTTTGCAACGATAATAACCAAAATGTGCAATGTATTTCAAGACTGAATGTGTTAAACGGAAAAACCTGAAAGCTTTCCCCTCATCAGGTTGAAAAACCCACAAAATGTGACAGCAGGAGGATTTCACTATAATCCACATGCTTAAACTGTATTTATTGAATTTTTACATGCAGAAGTACACCTATTTTAGGTGAAATTCCTCCACTGCACATGACCAATTTAGGAGCACACACACATTTGTTTCACAGTCCATGCGGATTGATACAATCAATGTCCATTACACATCCAGAATTGAGCACCCGAAGAGCAAGAGTTGGGGTTTACTGAATTGCTTAAAGGCATCTCAGCACTGCCCATAAGGTGGAGCTGGCCCCTCCAACCCCATTTCTCTTGGTCTTTCTATGTTTTACGGTATCAACATTTGCACCCTCCATCCCATTCTATGATCTTGCTGCTATTTATTTGACGGCAAGATAATTCAGTTTTGGTTGACACACTGTCTACATGTGGATGTCACGATGTCTTTACATTGCTCTGCATCTCTGAGGTGTTTTGACTGTTATCATGACCCTGCTGGCTGCTTCTCACATTTCATCTGGATGGGTAGAAGGTCGGAAAGTGAGGACCTGAAGCAAATGTTCCCTGCAACCTCCACCCCTCCCAAAAGGCACACCAACTGTCCTTGGGCTAACATGTCAGGGGTTGCACTGGTCAGCAGAAAGAGAGTGGCTGTCAGATCAAAGTCCTGTTGGGTGTGTTTGCATGCTGAAAGTTACAATACCTGTCATAGAGGACCCCAGGTTTGTATGGCTTCAGTCCAGACCTTGTCTTCAAACTGAGCACAGTACATACTTGGAGTATACACCCCTCTTAAACATTGACACACACACACACACACACACACACACACACACACACGCACACACACGTGCATGCACACTCACGTTTGAGGATTCTCCCATGCCGTCCTTGGCTGTTTGTGTCCTAGCATAATGAAGCAGATGGACAGGTTCATAGACCCTTGGGGACAGTGGTTCACCAATGGTGAATCAAAAAATGAAAAAAGAAAGCAATAAAGCGGAGGACAGTTATTCAACCACAACATGTTCCAATTTAAGTTGGTCATGTTCTTGATTTCACCGACTGTATTGCGCAGGTTTGGTAATGTGAGTCTGTCATTGAGATATTTCAAAAAGGTAAAAAAAATTAGAAATTATTTAAGTATTAGAAATATATGGTCACAAATATGCTATGATGAAGGTTTTATTTGTGTGTTTTAAACGCTGCATTTAAACCTTCATGGTGTCTGCATGGTAGCAAAAGGGAAGAGGTTTATTTGAGTGTGTTTGTTTATGTAACAGTATGCTTCAATGATAGTTCATTGTAGCCACTAAATTAACCAATAATGTAAACCCACAAATTTGAATAGACAAATCTGATAATGGCGCAAGTCACGACAACATTCATAAAAAATGTATTGCTTATGTTCCACTAATCTAATGCTTATTTACAGAATGGCATGTAAAATCTGATTCATAATCACAAGTATTTTGCTAAGAATCAGTACAGTATATCTTCATTGAGCTGTAGTGATTTTATGTTGAGGTATCATGTGTGATTGTTCTATGTGGTTAAGTGAAAATGGATGGACTGCAATATCAAAACATTGCATAATATGTGACCAGGCTGCCGCTATGAGTTAAATTTAGTTCAGAGTTCACTATCTGTGGCTCCTATTTGCTTTAGTTTGGTGTAGGTATTTCACAAAAAAACACACCACTCTAAAAGGTGCAATTATAGAGAGTGTGAAAAGATACAAATATTGAAAGTGTACGTGATGCTTTTTTAATTCAGAATGTCAGCAGCTCAGACGCAACAAAATGCATAACTTTGAATATTATTGTACGTCATTGATTGGAAATTTCATTTTATCCGCTCTGGCGTCTTGTGAAGGGAGGAGCTATAAGAAAAGAAATTTGCTGCCGCTCAATATTTGCATTTTGCCGACTACTATTGTCTTGTCTGTCATATATACTGTATAATACTTGTAATTAAATAATAATACTTGTAATAATGTTACAGAAATGAAATATAATCCCAATTCCAACTCCCCCTGCCTTCTAAATGTCGTTCATGTGCACCCAAGGAGCAGTCTTGCCGAAAAAATAATTGATGCACAGTGCAGGGCCAACTATCGTTATATAGTGATGACACATACAATCTGACAAGCCTGCTCTTCAAAAACTTAAATAATTAGAAAAAGTAGGTAAGAAACTAGAGCCTCCATAGGATCGACAGAGAATGGACATAATAAGTGATGGTATGAAATACACAAGTCAAAGGGAATATGGAAGTCATACAGGCTTAGACATGTACGCTCAACGTGTCTCCCACTTTCACCCCTCTCTCCCTCTCTCACACACACACGCACACACACACACAGAGAGAGAGAGTTAGAAAGAGAGAAGTTAATAGAAAGGAACAAAAAGAGCTTGTGACGGTATCACCGACCTTCCATGATCTGAAGTATGGGTCACCAGTGCGGTGCCCGCAGGCACATTTGGGCCTGCACGGACCACTTAAGGCGTCCACGAGGCATGCTCTAGATCAGTGTCGCCCAACCTTTTTCAGCCATGGCACATATTTAACAGTAAAAAAAAAATCAAGATACACCACCAAACAAAAATGTGACTACATTAATAGTTTTTTAAATGTAATGTAAGTGTCATCTGAATTTAGTTACTTACTGTGAAACCTGAGCATGTTTGGAATATGGGAGGTAGAAGTAATTGTCATTGACAATGTTCTGCCTGACAATACTCACTTACACATACCAATCAGGTTAAATTGAATAATTTTTACATCACACATATTAACGGTGGCACAATGGTTGGAGACACTGTTCTAATTTGTGGAGCATGCTCTAATATGAAGAGGAATTACCTTTGAGCAGTGTCCTCACATAGTATTAGAAAAATACATTCAATTTATCCCTTGAAAGAGAAATTACCTTAAAAAGTTTGCACTCATTACAAATATAACCTTAGAGGTGTTTTGCATACACACGCAGTTACTCCGGACAGTCTTCATTTATGCATTTGACTGTTTACATGTGGAGGAGCACTACCTGCTCCATTTTGTAAAGCGCTTCTAAATAACTCCTGTTGTGATTTGGCATTATACAAATTAAATTGACTTGCCTTGACTCCATTTAGGAATCAGGAATCTTTTATTGTCATCATGGCAATTTACATTGTGCAATGAAATTAAGACGCTGAGTTCTGGGGCAAAAGGTATGAAAGGGAAAAAAGAGGGGGAAAAAGAAAAATCTATATACAGAAGAACTATATACAGACAGTATAAACAGCATAGTATAAATAGTTGGTATAGATAGTAGCAGCAGTATACATAGTAGCAGCGATGATGGAGTGGGAAGGCTTAACCGGAGTGTTCTTATTGTGGTTGGTCTAGTGTTGCACTGTTTCCTGTTATTTAACACTATTTAGGTGACTTAAACAATCATGCCATACAATTTAAGAGGAACCCATGAGTGAGGATGCTGCAGATGCAGTCAGCTCTTCTGTCGTAAACGGGACGTCAACCAGCCACCCTGTGGCCCTCAGGCTACTATTACTACAACTAATATTATGATTATTAGTCGTGGGACTAAAATTTGATCGGTGCAGTTTTGCCATTTAGGAAGTTTGTATCAAATATGTCTTGTTACCGGTTTGTACTGGTTAGTGCCCATGAAGTAGTGCGTAGGGGTTGGTCACCCCTGATCTCCAGGATTCACAGAGCAAACAGAATGCTAGGAGAGGATAACTCCCCTCTCCACAGCCTCCACAGTATTCACAGGTATCAACAGTGCCTTGTTCATACTGTTAATAGTATGGGCTCAAGACTCTCCTTCTGCTTCGATTAGAGCGAGATACATTGGAAGAAAAACAATGCTCATTGCTCAGCTTCAGTAGCAGAGCTATGGTGTCACGAGTGGAAATTAGGAATTACAGAGTGGAACTAATGTGATGTAGCATCAAAAAAACTATTGAAAGCAGGGTCAGCCATTAAACAGATTGGTGGCATTGATCATTCAATCGTCTGTTCTACTCATTGTGTAGATGACATTTATGACTGTGGATGTCCTCACCCTTGAACTCACTACATAGATACGATCAGGAAATGTCACACACACAAGGAGCAGAGATGATCACAGTCCCCAAACAGTAGAACTGACAGCATAACAGGCAGTGTGACAAAGTATTGTCAAATAAGGAAAATATACCACTGAGAAAAAGACGCAGTCTACACCATGTGGTTAGCACTGTCGCATCACAGCAAGAGGGTTCCAAATGAGATCATTTGGGAGCCTGTTTGTGTGGAATTTACAAGCTTTCCCCTGTATCTGTGTTTTTTCTCACAGCGTCAAAAAACATGTATGATTAATTGAGGAAATTGCCAAGAGAAGTGACTGCACTTGGTGTGGTCTCTGTGTGTCTCTGTGTTGGCCTGTGATGGACTGAAAATCTGTCCAGGTTGCACTCCATCCATCCATTCATTTTCTTCTGCTTATCTGAGGCCGGGTTGTGGGGGCAGCAGTATCAGAAGGGAAGCCAAAACTTCCTTCTCCCTGGACACCTCCTCCAGCTCCTTTGGGGAGATCCCAAGGCATTCTCAGGCCAGTCGGAGACATAGTCCCTCCAGCATGTCCTAGGTCTTCACGGAGGTCTCCTCCCAGTGGGACAGAGAGAGGAAGAGAGAGAGAGAGAGAGAGAGAGAGAGAGAGAGAGAGAGAGAGAGAGAGAGAGAGAGAGTTTTTGAGTGGATGTTGCAGCTGCACCTATTAATGATATGAAGATTTTGATAGGTGAAGACAAGTCTAATCAAAGGCCAGACATAATTTGAGGACTCCCTAGACACCTGCGTGTGCATGTTTGTATGTGTTTTATTGGTATTCTATGCATATTAGTGTTTTATGCACATCTCACTGAATAAATATGACACATAACCACCATATGGGTGACTCTCAATCAAAGAATTTGTATCTCAGGCAGAAACACGAGAAACAATAACATGTTTGTCTTTTTTTTTATTCATGCTGCACTCACTAGACACAAAGATAAACTTACCAAAAAATTTATGATAGATAAATTACTCTTTATATTACGTAGACTACAGTCTCATTTAAGTGTTTTTGCTATATGTCCTTTGGCCAGGTTTTGGACTCTCAGTCCCCCATAAGACTGAAATTAAATTAAATTAAATTCAACAGTAACTATGTTGAAAATGGCACAGCAATTCCTTATTTTAATGAAAAATATCATGTGCTTGAAAGTTGCATTCAGGTTTTATTCATTTTTCACAAGAGGAACACCTGTCCCCTGAGGCCACTGTCATTTCACCATCCACCACAAAATGTAACTTTTAACTTTTTTGTAACCTTTGTCCACTTGCAACCACATCAGTTGTCATGTGATAGGAGAGCTCATGACAGGATAGCAGTGTTAGCTCCATGGACGGGAGGGAAACAAAGAGTTTTAGGGCTGGAACTACACCACCACTGTCACCAGAGGACATTGGTGTTGACCAGCATTATGTCTCACTTGGCGACTCCAGCCCCACCAAACCACAAATCTCCTCTCTCTCTCTGCCTCACTTGCATCCATCCTTCATCAGCATCCCTGTCTCATAAATGCACGCTACTAATTGGGGTTCTTCCCCAGAGTGTTGTCTTGTGCTTTATTAACCTGCAGCCGGCAGCTAGAACACAACCAGACCTCCAAACATCTGGGTCCTGCTCCTACTGCTGTGTATCCATACACCTGTGCATCCCTATCCCTGTCTCTGTCTCTCTCTGTCTCTCTCTCTCTGTCTCTCTCTCCTTCCCTCCCTCCTCCAGCCCAACCAGTCAAGGCAGTTGGCCACCCACCTGCAGCCTGGCCTGCCCGAGGGTTCTTCCCTTTTATGGAAGTTGTACCTCACCACTGTTGCTAATGGGGGATATGTTGTGTCTCTGTGTGTCCATCCCATATAGACCAGGACTGTTTACATGTTGAGGAGCACTACCTGCTCCATCTTGAAAAGCGCCTTGAGATAAGTTCTGTTGTGATTTGGTGCCATACAAATTGACTTGACTTGTTTGTAGGTAGCAGTGCAAAAAGAGAAGGAGCAATGCTCTACCATCTGATAAATGTGCATTATTTCTTAAGTTTAAACAATGTTCAATTTCAAAAATGATTTCACCTTGATGTTAAGGACAATAAAAGTGACCAATGCGCAGCAATCCTCTGTGTTACAAGTCATTTACAACATGTGCTGTCCTTTCCACGACACAATGTCATGTCCATCAAGGCACATATTTTAACATAAAAGTAATGATAACATCGCTATATAAAATAATATTCAGAGTTTAAAAAAAATTAAGCAGTTATAGTTACAATTTGTGTCTGGGATGGGAAAACTCAAGATTCTGCCATACAAAAACTTTGGAGGACTTCAGTAAGATAGTAAAAAAGTATTCGTCATCTAGATGAAGGGAAAATAATATCTTTTAAATGCTTGAAATAGTACAGTTATATATTTGGGCACATCTATGTCATTTGATGTTTGGAAAACATGGGTTATCCTGATAATTTTGTTTGACTTTTTTTCTTTCTTTTCTTTTTGTGGTGTGATGGAAATTATGCTTTTGTCTGAATTTTAGACTAAAATTGCAAAAACATTTATCATGTTATTTCATTATAACCACTATCAGTTAATGTTTTTAGACATTGTGGTGAAGTTGACAAAATCAAAATATTTTTCAAAATGTGTATTGGATGTTTTTAAAGATATCATGACCAAACTTGACTGTGGTTGGAGAATCACTTTTATACTATATATATGAATCTTATAGAATGAGACGGTGAGTGCTTGAGGGCTACATGGGTTTCAACAGAATAGACAGCTAAATGGAAATGAGAAGGATAAAGTTTAGCGATATGACATTGATCTCTGAATCTAGAGGAGTCTGCTCTTTCCTCTCACGCTCTCCCCTCAATTGGCCTTGTTCCCTGTTGGAAAATGAGTTGTTCAACTTAATCTTACTTAATCTTGTCTTGCTCCTCTTTTGTTGCATTTGATGCTGACAGAATCCCTCCTTTTCATATAGCACCTTTCACAAATCTGCCAATTAAATCCCCTCTTTCAACGTAACAATTATTTCGAGTATTTTATCAGCATGATGATTATGATCATTTTCATCATTGTTATTCATGCGGGCTATACCCAGCGCCTGTGCAGAGCCTGCACAGGTTTTCAGTCTTTTTTCCTCTTTCTATTTCTCCCTCTCTGCCACCTCTCATCCACTGGGGTGGCAACTGAGGTGGGGCGAGGCCTTTTGAGGGAGACACATTTTCTGGGGATTTTAACATATTGTGGAGTGGATGTAATGAGTAGAGCCAAATCGGGGCTTGGAGGCTCTTCATTGCAGATAAACATCAAAACTCTGTAGACAGAGCGGAGAGGGGATTTATAGGCAGAAGGGCTCTTTTATGCCAAATTACGCAGGCAGGTTTTGATCTTTGGCTTTGTGATGAATAGAGGAGAGGAGAGGAGTGTGAGACCCAACACCGAAGACAGAACTGTTTCTTTGGGTTGTTGTTAAGGGAGTAAGCTTTTCAGGTGTTCACACACACACACACACACACACACACACACACACACACACACACACACACACACACGTCTGTGTGTGTCTGTGTGTATGTGCATGTGAGAGAGAGGGGAAAAAGTGGGAGACGCATTGAGACATATTGAGCGTACATGTCTAAGTCTGTTTGATTTCCATATTCCCTTTGACTTGCATATTCCACTATCATTATTTGCCCCATCCATTCTCTCTCGATCCTTTGGAGGCTCTCCTTTCTTACCTCTGTTTTCTAATTATTGAAGCTTTTGGAGAGCAGCTTTGTCATAGTATGTGACATCACTATGTGAAGTCAGTGAGCCCTGCATTCTGCATCAATTTTTTTTTTTTTTTGAGTGTGTACAGTCAGTATTGGTTGTGACAACATTTATCTTAAAATATTAAGCTGAGGCTACAACAAATGATTTGCACTTTTACCTTTATTCATTATACAACACAAGACTTCCATATTGGCACACATGCAGGCACACAAAAACCAAGGAAAACAAAGACAAATCCACAGTTAGTTCTTCAATTTTTCTGGTCAAACTAAGCAAGACTGACTTCCGAGTTCAGCCAAAGAACACCATGTATGTCTTCCACTCATTACTTTTCACTGTTACTCTGGCTCTTAGAGTTAACACGCCATGCCACATTTTAACACAGTTATCTACAAAATTATAAAATTATCTTAAAAAATTTCTCTCCTTGCAATGTTAACGTCAAAAACAAGTGGGGGATTAGTAGATTAAATTTGCATCACTTTTAAATGAAAATGAACATCAAAATGAGTATTTGAAAGCAATAGATTTGTCATTCTTAAGAGATAAAACAGAGTGAGCAATTGCACAACTTGTGAAAATTTGTGCATACTTGTAATCAAGTCTGTCATCAAGGACAAACTGAGTTCTTAACTGGATGTTCAACTACCGTTTTAGGAAGTGGAGGTCACTTTGAGAACTTGGAAGTAGGTGTGGAATGATTAAATCTGGGAAGTCTGCACACTGTGCAAGGGCACAGTGACCCTGTGGTGTCCCCTGCAGAGCTCCACTGAAAAGAGGTCACTGAGGCCTCCCCAGGGTCAGGTGAGAGCAGGGGGTATTTAGCAAGCAATGAAGGTGAGGGGGAGACTGCTGAGCTAAGAAGAGCCTCCTGGGAGAGAAATAATTGACTTGGGCCAGAGATTACCGGCCATTCTCCAGCTAACAGCATACGTGGAGCTTGAGTTGCACTTGCCCCCACGCCTATCTCCCCCAGCAGCCGCCGCATCTCCTGCAGTGAGGAACCAAGGAGCAGGATGTAGTTCCTGGCCAGGACCAGAGTGGATATCTTGGACAGCCTACGTCCTGGAGCAGCCCTGTGCTGGTGAGACTGGGTGGAAACCATGGAGGATGAGGTGGCATAAGGGACCATGACCTCCCTGAGTGCATCCATGGCAGTGTTGAGGTCTTGCATCCTCCTCCTCTCCCGGCTGTTTATCTTCCTTCTGAGGTCTTGTTGCTCTTCATGATTCAGCTCCCTTTGAGCCTTGGTGGATCTTTGACCACCCTGGAGGCTCAGCATAGAACTAGGATCCAAACAGGAGCCAAAGTTTACACCAGGGTGGCAGCGAGATAAATCCTGTGCAGGTGCTGGACCAACTCTGCAGACTGGTCCCAATGGCTCCTGGGCCCTGAGGAGATGATTTGATAGAATATTCATTGTATTTGTGCCAGTGCACTCGTCCTCAAGCTGGCTTTGCAATCAGTTTTTGATGGAGTTTTTTTCATACAAAGTTCTTTGCAAATATAAAGATATGTTAGAATGGTGAAACAAATCCAAATCTTCCGCTGGTTCTCTCAGTCAGGCATCGCTTCCATCCATTAGAATAATTTCTTGAGACCAGCTCAGTTGTATTTCCTCAGGGTGTGTGTGGAGTCAGATCCATTGCTGAGTGTGGCTGATAGGACAGCACACATGGTGGAAAAGTGAACTAAGTACTCAGAAACGCTCAGGCACACATACTAACACACACAAGCACTCACGCACACACTTCAGCTCAACTCCTCCCCAAACGATGTCAGCTTCACAAATACACACACACATGCACATACAGACACGCAGACACAGACACAGTGTGACGGGAATGTTTTCACCAGTTGTTATGATTCACAATACTGTCAATTCATATCCAAAACACAATTATATGTACCAATATAAAATGGTGGTGTTTGAGAACACTACAGATAAATGTGGTTTTGTCTTTTCTTTTTTTGCTTGGTTTTAGTGTACCGTCATGTGGGTCAACATGCAAGTTGTGTATTGAATAATGAAAAAGGTAAAGGAAAAGAAGTGAATCGCTTGTCAAAGCATCAGAGTAATATAATTGCAACCAATACAAACAATACAGTCAGATGTATATAACTTTGGATATGTGACTAAATATATTATACACTGCGAGTAAAAAGCTTTACAACTCTGCCAGAATTATGAAATGATAAATTATGAGACATAAAATGATTTTAAAAATTTTAAAACTACAAATCATTCAAGCAGAGAGGACATTGCATTTCTATGGTAATATCTGAGAGCAAACGTTGAAAGTCAGTTTACAACTAAACAGATTTGACATTTACTCCGACACAGTACTCTTAGCTTGTTAATTTCATGCACAGTTTCAAGGAATGGCAATGTTTCTATATTTTTCGGATGAGGGTTGTACTTCATCGGATCAGAGGCACAGTTAAGGAGCTTGGGCAATCCTACCCAAAAGTCTGATTGACTACAACCGCAGGTGAAGCTGACCTCCGTTTTGCAGCAAGGCGGAAAACACACAATGTGCCATTCATGAATTTCAAATAGTCTTTGACACAACACAGTTGCACAGTTTCTCCTTACAAAGCCAATTTGAGAGTGAGAAACAGTGGCAGGGGGAGGACAGGAAGGACAGCACCTTCACAAACAGACAGCAAGTTGTTCCTGATGAAAGCAGAAGGAGATGCAGAGGAGGAAGAGCCCTTTCCTCTCCCAGCTCCCCTTCTTGTGCCACCCATCAATTGGAGCATGTGTGTGGAGGCTTGGCCTCCATAACTAAAGCTGAACCAAAAGCTGAATGAACAATTGCAGGCCAGCTGAAAACAGGGAGACCTCTCCCTGAAATCTATTGCACTTAAACTTTGCAGTTACTGTAGATCTTGATGCCTGAGGATATGGAAGTTCATTTTGTTGACATGACATTAATAATGTTCTAACAGTGATTAGAATGATACAATAATTCCAAGGAAGGATAAATTGTTACAGCCCCAATGTGTAGATATTGCTATTGCTATTTTGCACTAGATAATAGATGTTGTTGTAGATACTCCAGTCAATACAGAATTTGAAATAGAATCTAACAAAAAGCTACAGATACACCATGATATGGATTAATGTAGATAACATTACCAAGATTTGCCTTATGCCGTATGCCATATACTGTTTACTTACTGGTACAACGTAATCACATATACATGCACACACATAGATGCACACACGTGCTGTATATACATAGATATGCCTCAATACAATATAGAAATTATAAACACAAAATATTTACACACACACATATACACACACGTATACATACATATAAATACACATGTGGTTTATATATGTATATAAAGCACATGTTACATATCCTTCTCAGCATTCCCTGCTGCCAGACTTCTTTTGTTGAGGATGGACCACAGTGAGACAAGTGGTTTCAGGATTTGGGTGTGAAGGGATGTTGTCGCACAAATGGGGATAGGAAGGAGGGTGAAGAAATCTGATAGCAGGCTTGCACCTGGAGGCTAAATGCCCCCTCTGTGTCGAAACATTTCCTTCCGGGGATGGGGAGAGTGTACTGAATCTAGAAACATCTACTTAAAGTAACAGAGCACTGAGTATGCTTCCACAGAGTCAAAAAAGAGAAAAAATATATATCATTGTTATTGTTAATGCGGTAGCGAACTATGGCATTGTTTTAGTAGTATTCCAGGCACTAATTTGATTTACTGCATTTTGCGGACCATAAGGCGCACCACATTATAAGACGCAGTGGGTTACAACACTTATGACAAAAGAGCGAAACAAAAGAGTCAGGTAAGTCGAGCTTTACCTAACTCATTCACAATAACTTAAAATATTGTTCAGTTGTAACAAATACAGAAAAATACACTCAGCTGTTTTGATTATTTGTCCTCCACAAATTCATCAAAGTCCAAATCTTCAGTGTCTGAGTTTTTAAGTTGGGTGATTACGGCATCAAGCATGCCAGGTTCCCTCTGGCCATTATTAGAGATGTCCGATAATACTGATATTATCGGCCCGATATTAGCATAAAAATGTAATATCGGTATCGTTTTTTTGGGGTTTTTTTGCTTAAAAAAACGATAAAATAATGCTTGCGTTACACCAAAATACTGCCTATGCGCTCCTGAAGCGTTAACCAGCGCACCTCATCAAGCTGCATCTGATATATCGTTACCGGCAGATATCGGTATCGGAAATTGAGAGTTGGACAATATCGACATATCGGATATCGGCAAAAAAGCCAATATCGGACATCCCTAGTCATTATCCAAGTCAGTCTCATTGCTGTTACAGTAGACCCCCATGTTGGCGAGGAATCCGTTCCGCAACCTCCCCCGGATGTGGAAAAATGATCGCGGAGAAGTGATGAACCCTTAAAATCACTCCCAAACACAGGGGTTGAGAACTTTATCCTCAGTGTGGGGTCCAAATTAAAGTTTTAACTTCTCCCACACTTTCTCCAGTCGCTTTCTCACAGCTATGAATTGATCAAATTGTGCTTTCATTGACCCCAAACTGACGAGCAACAGCTTTTTTTCTGCCCATGTTTTAACATATCAAGCACTCTCACCTTTTTTCGAGACTCATAACTTTTCTGGCAGGCTAAGGAGTGTTTCCAACAGCCTTCACAGGAGCAGGACGTTTGAGTGTCATTGTGAATTATCGGTATATACAGGGGGAAACAGGGAATCAATCAACAGACACTTCATTGCAAAACTGAATGCTGTACCTGTATTGCAAACAATCAAAACAGGTGATTCTGATCTCGCAAGATTGATCGAGATGGAGTTATGAATCGTGACTGTTCCTTGGCTGCTGGCTTGATGTACAGTAATCCAGTGATAGGCCTCGGTATGTGCAGTATTCAGCCTATCACAGATAGGCTATCTGTGTTGGCTATCACAGATGGCAGAAATGAGTGCGTTTTTAGAATTTCTGACTTCATGAAAAATCTTTGCGTATATTTGAGTTTGCGAATGTGGAACTGTGGATAATTGGGGGTTTATGTGCTTGGCTGTTCAGCCATGATTTGTGAGAGCATGGCTTTTGTGAGAGCACGGACCACAGAAGTGGCAGAGGTAAGCATATTATGTACTGTTTTCTGACAACTGAAGTAAGTGTGACCAACTTAAATACACCATCCCTTTGTCAGTTGGGATAGTGCGTCAATCAGTCAAGCAGCTTTGTCGCTTCCCAAAATCGCACTGAAACATTCTGACAGATTTTCGCAGAGTATCACATTAAACTGATTTGAGATTATTAAGTACAACAACAATCCACACGAACCACATCGAGCACCATATATTGGGCACACCACATTTTGGGCAGTCTGCGAATTTTTGAGAAAATTTAAGGATTGTAAGTGCGCCCAATAGTGCGAAAAACTGTCTTTCACTTAATTAAACAACTGAATCAAATATTGGATACTGGCAGAATAATGTCATAAGGTAATGGGCTGACACTTTACATGTTACTCCTCCCTTGAGAATTAAATGTGAAACCGTTTTGTTGACCTGAGGAGAGGACCTGGGTTCCAGCATGCTACATCATGGACTAACGACTTTTTACAGATGTCTACAACTTCTCAGGTTTAAGGGCAGCAGAGAACATTATTACATTGTGCTGCCAGACATGAGAACCAGTGCTGATTAGATGGCAGGACAGTGATGTGGTTCGAAGGAATTGTTCGCTCAGATTCTTTGTGAAATTGAACTGCAATGTTTTGTGCGTGATAGCTGACCATGGTCAGTTGATCAAAGTTGGAAGACAGATGAAAATACGTCATATTCTCACAAACTGCATAACATTTTCTAAATGTGTGACTCTGTGCCAATCTCTTATTTCAGTGCACAAATAATACAAAACCTGGAGAATGTTTTTATCATTTGGTGTAATAACAGAAAATAATGTCCTGTCACCATTATCTATCCTTGTTGTGCATGTAACACTTTCATGCAGAACTTGACACATAATTAGCTTAATTTATTTCACCTCATATATGTGATATGCAAAGTATTATTGATCTTTGTCTCAGAAACAGAAAACAAAAAACTTTTTTTGTGGTTTCACCTTTCCTTATTGATGAGGTCTTGGTCCATCTTGAACATCTGATGGTTTTTTATACAAGTGTCTGTTATCGTAGAAGTGTTGTTTAGTTGTCAAGCTTTTAGTTGCGGCAAGAGGGAAAAATAGAAATAAATGCATCGCTTCACTTGATTGTGGATATCTTGATTGTAGATTGCCTGCGTCACTTATTCTGCAGCAAGTGAATCGCCTGCCCCCTTTCACTGCAATCTAAGATAAGTGGGCGTGACTAAACAGACCAAAAAATACCATGTAGGGCGGTTGTGAGTGGCCTATAAGGCATGTTCTGAAGAGAGCCGGCATGGTTTTATTTTCTTATAATTCTAACACAGATGTGTATTTGAAAATCAAAGGTAAAATAGTACTCTTTTTTCTCTGAATTTCTACGGGAAATTCTTCAGTATTAATCATAGAATAACTTGAAATATGGGAATTAGTGGGAAATAAATGTATATCAAAATCAGTGGGCAAATATCATTAGATTTAGTTTAGCATTATTGTTCTGTTTTTCCTCCATGATGAGTGTTGAGGTCCCTATCTCCCTTGACCACACATCACTAATTTGCTGATGAACTTGTGAATATCTGATCAGCTGCTGGTACTACTCAATACCAGTGAGAAACAATGAGGCCTTGCTCCTGGTCCACCTGACTGGATGCAAAGCAGGTGTGTGAAATTTGCCATCCGTGAATGATACTCAGGGCGCACTCACCTCTGCAATAGCTCTGTCCATTAGTCATACTGCTTCAGTTGTAAACTTTGTTCTAATTTAGTATTCAGGATTATGTTTCAGGGATTCACCTTCGATCTTTAATCACATCCTGACCATGTCCTCCCTCACTTTGTTGAGTTGCTTTGCCAGTCATGAATATCCAAAGGTCTACCCTACAGGATTATCCCCTCTAAGTGGTGATGGGGGCGATTTTTCAGCCACAAAAAAAGAAAGGAAAAAAATAGTCTTAATGAACCTCTCCTGCGTTCCACACATATTCACTTCCATTGCCTTTGAAGTACAAAGGGCTGTCCTGATGCTCATTGATTATTTTGTGAATTACGTGCACACAAACACAGTGTAGACGTATGGAAAGAGGCTTGGAAACAGACATACTGTAGATGATAAGCTTTGACAATTTTCTGAGATTTTTCTGAGACTAGACTAGACTAGCCTTGACTAGACTAGACTAGACTGTCATCCTCGTGACTGTTTCTCTCACAACAGTCTTAAAAAGACATTTTTTTTTATCCATTGAAAGCCAAATTTCAGGTTTCCCTGTAGTTTTTTTGGGAAGAAACTGATACAGAGTGATGGGGCTGACTTAACCAAGTTGCTCTTTGAGAGGATCGCGAATATCACTATCCAGTTCCCAAGTAAATTCCCCACGGACAAAGCCACTGCTTAAGAAGCTCACTACTGATCAGTAGATGTAACTGTGATGACTTCTTACGCTATGACATAAGACTGTGATAGTTGGAAAATTTTGTATAATGTGAACATTAGACACTTTTTGTGTCCAGGTTGTATATTCACATGGTACATAATCCAAACAAGAAATCAAAACTTAATCAAACTTGCCATTGAATTAGACTGTTGAATGTGTACGTGCAAAACAGGCTACATCTGTTTAAATGTATGTCATATAAAACAACATTTTCAATTAAAACTGTAAGACACCGTCAGTGATTAATTACAGACATGTTTACAGATTTCCCACTTGAAAAATCAGATACTAAATCACACGGGTGTCAGATTTGATGAGGAACTTTTTCTTTTCTCCTGTAGCTCAATTTTATTGCATTACTAGTGTGTCACAATGTGATTTGTGCTGAATATGATATCACAAAAATGGTTATCTGAATATTATAAAACTAACCCTAAATATCCATTGCAATGATGCGTGTTTTTAGATTGATGGCCCAGTTACCAGCTGAATGTTGCTGTGAGACATGACTGCTCATCTTGAAAAAATGGTAGTTTTGCTGTTGATACTTTTTCAATCTCATGGTTTATTCAAGACAAAAATATTGAAGAAATAAGCAGTGAACTTCTCTTGATAAATGTTCTTGTGCCTTGTTGGTCAAACACACATTTATCACATGATAAAAAATTAAACAAAACACTTACAACATTTGGTTGTCTATTTTTGTTTGTTTGTTTTACTTCAAACCAACGAGTACTCAAAGGTTTGTCTCAATTTCCTTTAAAAAAAAACAGTAAATAAATAGGATTTTCACTTTCCCCTCTAAAAAAATAAAAGCATGGTCATTCTTTGTAGAGGACAGTCAAAGAATGCAGACATAGGACAAAGCCCGGACAGAAGCAATGGATATAACAAGACAAACTGACAAGGTGCAAGGTACCGGCAAGCAGCAGAGAGGACATTCCACATTTTCATAAGACCAATATACAATATACCGGCTAATTTAAAGAATCATTTGTATACATATTTACATATTTGAAACTTCCCCTGGCAAAGCGGAAACTTCCCCTTACAAAGCAACCGGGAAAATGATCGATTTGCAGGTTAACAGTGAAAAGTGGGCTTTGAATAACTCAAACACACAAAAACAATGTGTGTTAAAAGTGCGTGCTATATCAACTATGTCACTACGTAAAGGGTTAGAGTGGAAATTGCAGCAAATGTATTAAGTTTATGTGAGTTTCCAGGTATGTCAACTTAGAACAGCGATTTCTTAGTATTTTAAGGGCGGGATACGTCTGTGTGTCTGCGTGGGTGCAAAACGAACTAACTAACAAGAATTTTAGAGGGAACTCACACACAATAAATCAAAATGTATTTCGAGAGCGACAACCTTGCGCATCCAAAGTGTGTCAATCACTTGGATTCGCTGCTCAGTCTGGGCATTGTAACGCTGCTCATCGCGGGCACATGTGGCGCTGGCACCTGGCACATGCTGCACGGACACGGCATGCCAGTGCCAACGCTCCAGTGCTGGAAACCACTGGCTAGCGGCGGCGCACCCGCAGTAGGCACTTTGAGGAGTCCGTGGTGAGGGCTGACTGAGTTCGCAGCTGTGATCCCAGGCGCTGATAGAGAAGCGGTGGAGACCACCGCCGGCGGGAGTAACGGGTGGTGTGCTGCCTGGTGAGAAGCGTGGGAGCCTGTCGGGTGTCCGGGAACCGGCCCGGCGTGGGCCATGGACCCACAGGCTGATGGATGGAAGCTCCCATGATGGCTATTGCTGCTGCTGTAAATCTCACTAACTAGTCGCTTCATTTCCTCCAGGGAGTTGCTCAACATCAGGATGTAGTTTCTGGCAAGCAGCAAAGTGGCGATTTTGGATAATTTGCGTACAGATGGACCATGTGCGTATGGCATGACCTCCCGGAGTCCGTCCATGGCCACGTTCAAGTCGTGCATTCTCTTCCTTTCCCGGCTGTTGATCTTCAGACGGATGGACTGAAGTTCACTCTCGGACAAGAGCTTTCGGTCTTTTTTGGAGGCCATCCTTAGAGAGAGGGGATCTTCTTCGTTACTAGACAGGCCCCGCAGGCTCTGGGTTTCAGACGGAGAGTCACTTTGTGTGGAAGACACTGCACCCCTGAAGCCTTGCACAGGCTTTTTCAGGGTGGACACAAAGATGTCGTCCACCTCTGGAGACGAAGGTCTGCTGGACACACGGCTAGTATCAGAGTCCATGGTTCTGGTGTCCCACGGGTCGAATATTGACAGTCTAAACAGAGAGATAAATATCAGACTTGATTCAGTTCATATTACATCAGCGGGAGGAGTACGTGAGAATTTGTCACTTTGTCCGTGATTGCATTGTTATAATCGGGACAATTATGGATATTTTGGTCTTAAATACAGTACCGTCAGATTTAATTGCAATTTTACTGCGGACAAACCTGAGCACTGGTATCTGCTTTAACTTGTCAATGCCGCAGAATGAGTGTTTTGATACTTTGATGGTGATAACAATAATTCGATCAAAATTACATTCAGTGGACTGCGGTGCAAAGAATCCTCAGTGTTTGAAAATATGAATTACAACTTACCAATTTTTTTTCTCCGCGCGCGATCTAGAGAATATGAAAATCGGGTCCAGTCGTTAGTCCAGTGCTTGTTTGAGCGTTTGTCAAAACTGGGCATGACCCACGTTTTTATAGTGGCAGGCCGGAGCTCAGAGGCCGAGTCACCAGGACAACGTGTTTCTATTCCCACTGCTGAACACACCGCCAATGAGCATCCGTGCGTGGTGGCGCGGGAGGCGTGGGGCACCCAGTGTGATCACACACCCGCGCGCTTGCGCACGCGGCATTCAGGTAGGTGTAACAAGACACACCTCTCCCATATAACCTGAAGGAGGGTGAAAGGAATTTACTTTATTTAAATTTACTTTATTTAATTGTCATTTGAACACCATCATATCCGCGAGCCAACTTTGAAAGTTGTCATGACATGAGTAAATAGAAATACACACGACCATCGGCAAAGTCCTCGTAAGCAATATAGCTGATACTGTATTTTTTCTGAAGGCCCGTCACTGTGAAAATACAGCCGACATTTTGTTATACTGCTGTTAAATTTGGCTCCTACTGTGGTTCCTGCAGTCCATTTCTTCGATCTTGAGAAAAATACCAACATCACTCATTTCCTGCAGCCCTTCAAGTCAAGTCGAGTTATTTTTCACCTCGTTCGAGTCCGTTTTGACAATTAATCGGTGAACAAGTTGCTTTAACAGGGCAGGTGCCTGTTACTTAATTCAATGTCTCGCCGACTGTAGCGTCCCCACAAATATATAAATGTGAGTGATGAAGTCAAGGCAGACAACGCGACTATGTTGTTTCGCGCCCTTACTGCCACTAATTCAAATCATGTTGGTGTGAATTATCGACATTTTTCCACGGCCGTTTCATTGAAAAACTAGGCATGTGGTGAATTGTTGATTCTCAAGGGTGGGGAAAAAAATTGTGCGTTGTAAACTGTAATCTGTGCAGAAGCTGATTTCCTCGTATTTTTTGGAGATTTTTTTACCCCTATAGAAATCACGCCATTGCGCAATATTATTTTATACAAATGTGCAACTTTCTCAAGATTTAATTATATCGACAAGCCTCTTTCCTGAGGCTTTTCTCGTGGCACATCAATGCCACACCATGGTGGAGAGTTAGTGGATTTTTGAGCAATTACTTTTTGCATGCCCTCATTGCTCTGGTGTTTGGACAATATCATCAAATCAAATGCAAACCTCACTGACGACCTCACGTCCTCGAATCAAATAATTTCTCAAAATCGACACTTGTGGACCATTGTCATATGTATCCGTTTATATTTTTAGTAAACACTGTCGGAACACAGTTGCGGGTGTATTTCAGGGTGGAGTTTGTACGCTCTCCCCGTATCTGCTTGTATGCCATTGTCCAAATGCCAGCACACCGGTAAATTGTCAAACCGGATGACTGGTTGTTTGTATCTTGGCCTGGTGATGGCGACCTGTCCAGGCGGTATCACGCCTCTCGCATCAGTGACAGCTGCGGAAAGCTCCGTCCGTGAGCGACCCCACGGAGGACCAAGGGACCGCTGCCAATGAGGGCATGAAAGACATTTGTTTTTACAGTTCCAAAAATGTAGACTGTAGAGAGGAAACAATTAATGTTGCGTTTTTTAGATGTTACCAGAAAGGTTATGCGCTATCTACTACTATCCACTACTTTACTTATTTTCATATTATTTGTAAGTATTTTGACCATATATAAAAGTGTAGTCCCACCATTAATATTCACACATACATTATTTGTTAAACCTACACCTAATTTTTTTGTATTTGCACCACCAATGCATACATGAACACATACATATACAGTACATGAACTTACACGTGGACACATGCATGTATGAATACTGTAGGCATTTAAAAGTGACTGACTATTTCGATGAGTAAGTAACGGACAATATGGTAAAGACTTTACCATAGGAATTGTATTTCTATACAGTATATGGATTATACTCAATATCTACTGTTAAGCTATCTAACTGAAGAATTAAGATGTCTCCATATCTATGTATTTTTAGTTTGTTCTGTCCACCCTTGCTTTTGTAGCACTCTTTGAGCTGCTAGGCCTTTCATTTCCCACATCAATAGATCAGTGTATCAATGAAATGCCTATCATTCGACCTATTTAGACATATCAACGAGTAAATAAAAACAGTTCACTTGTCACTTCTGCAAGCCATCAAGATGAATATTCATAATGCCTCTGCCATACACTCTAACCATGTCAGTCACGTAATGATTTTCCAGGTGCCTCATGAATATTAGGGAGATATTTTATGAGCAATGACAAGGACAGTTTGCGGCTATTTCCAGCCCAGGTACACACAACCAAGCTTTTGCCACTCGCTCCACCTTGAAGACAGACAATTTTTTCATTTGAACAAATTTACCAGAGCACACAACTGATAGTCAAAGCAAATACACTGAATTGGAGGAGCACACATGGAAAATTCACTGTTACAGACTGAGCAATAATGTAATCAGTTCAAGTAAGATTCACATTAATTAATCTTGTATGGAGAACTTTTTGACTGGGATTAAGTCATGCAATATGTACTAAGTAGTGTAACAGGATGTGACAGTTTCACGCAAAAGCTGTCAAATTGTCCACTGTGCTTATTGCCTCAACAAGGCATAACATTGTCCAGTCTCTCTTTTTTATGGACTCATCACAAAGGATCTGTATTTCATATTCCTATCATCTGTTGTTACTATGACGAAACAACATTAGAACCCTGGCTGACTAAACTTACACAACCAATCCGATGAGTCTTGATGACTCTGTGAGCTATGTTTAAAATAATGAAACTCTCTTGCGGCAGGGAGAAAAGTACACCATACATAAACTAATGCTGATATGATACAGTTAACACAAATGAATTGATTATGTGTAGAATGTAGTATCTAGTAATTTATCATCCAGTTTTGATGCCGAAGCGTCAGCCCCAATCAATTTGGCACCTATACTGTGAGCAAGATTTTTGGTGGCCAACCCTTGTATTGCTCCCAGTTTCCACAAGTCCTTGCATGAATATGGACAACACCTCCAGTGAAAAGGGTATGATTGTTGACGTGATAACAATATTGCAGATCTTATTTCTTCAAATGTGTCAGACAGAGTGTGTTGCCCGGCAATCTGAGGTTAGCTATTTGCCAACCAAATGAAACAAGCTGAATGAAACAATTACAATAAGATTAAATTCATTGTACAGTAACACACAGCAAAACTTTGTTTCATGTCATTCATAATTGCAACAATGTCACTGAACATATTTGCATTTATTAATATCCAGATGTTAAGTAGGGAGATAAGGATGATATGTAATAAAGACAGATGATATGATTAGTTAAGACAATGATTGAATGATTTTGCAGTTATAGGAGGTGCAGTTATTGCATTAGTTGGTGCATTTATCGCTGTTGACTTCTGAGGCAGTCAGTTTTCTGAAGCTCTCCCAAAAACACTTTGTGTACAGATTATTGGTGACCACCCAAAACACAGAGTGCATATTCAAAATCAGCATGAAAGCATGAAAAATGAAAAAGTACATTGACATTATAAAAGTCAGTCTTATTTAGCTATTTGATTCAATATTCCATGATTTTTTAGGTCACATGCTTATTTGGTGTGCAGTGAAATGAAAGATGACTGAGGGCACTTTTCATCCTTCTGAATGTAAGTATCAGTATTGATAATTGATACAGTCCCTGTTGATACTTGGAACTGGAATGATAACAATCTTTCAGTATCACATACAGTACCACTCATGGTTAGTCAGTGGCTTTGTGTAAACTCTTTGGTCAAAGAAGTCACACTTCTATTCAATTCTACAGTACCATACTTAGGGACAAGGAACTGAGTTGCTTTGTGTTTGATATTTTCTTGTGTTTGCACAAAAAACTTTGAAATTAATAGAAAAATGTTAATAACATTTCAATTGCCTTGATGACTCTACATCATTGGATGTGATGACGGAGAGGCTTTAGGAGGCCCCCATATGTTGTTTAAATGGAGATAACTGTAGGTGCTGCAATATCTATTGAGGGTGAAACTGAGATTGCTCAAGATATATAATGTACATGTCACATACTCATCAGTGGATGAGGGGCAACCCCTGAAGGGAGCAGCCGTAAGAGGAAGTACCTCTGAAGATGGCATATGTGGAGAGTTAGGAGTAAGAGATGGGCAATGGTTCCCTGTGGGGCTGAAGTGTTGCTGATCACTGAGTTTAACACACAAGTAATACAAACTCACAATCTATGGTCTACCTGTCAAGTGGTCAACAATGAAGATAAGATGTTGGGAGGATAGCACAAATTCACACAATAGCAAAAGCATAAATCCTGTTCTTCAATATGTTTGCAGTGCTACTATGAGAGGCGGCCAAATGCAGTTCAATAAAGTTGAATTTTATTTGTATAGCGCCAAAATCATAATATCAGTTATCTCAAGATACTTTCCAAGATGGAGCAGGTAAAGTGAGGATGTCCGCCCTCCGACCGAAACTACAGGGTGGCGCCATTTGAGGTGAGCCTGATGATTGAAGGCTTTGCCTCCCATTCTACCTCTACAAATTCTTAGAATCACTTCAAATAAAGTAACCCTGCATTCTGGGATCACAGGGTTCTGGTTGGATGGTAAGACTCCATCATCTCCTTAAAATATGATGGTGCCAGATGATTTAGAGCTTTGTAGGTGAGAAGAAGAGTTTGAAATTCTATTCTCAATTTTCTTGGCAGCCAGTGCAGAGAGGCTAACACAGGAGAAATGTGGTCTTTTTTCGTAGCTCCTGCTGATACACTTGCAGCAAAGTTCTGAACCAGCTGGAGGGGCTTTAGTGGCTTCTTGCCACAGCTTAATAATAAAGAGTTACAGTGATCCAAGCTTGCAAAAGCATGAACCAGTTTTTCAGCATATTTTAAAGACAGCATGGGTGAATGTGTGTGTGAATTGAATGACACATATTGATCAAAGATGACCCCTATATTTTCTACAGTGGTACTGGAGGCCAAGGCAAAGCCATCCAGAGTAGGTACATCGTTACATAGTGTATATGTGAGGTGTTCAGGACCAATAACAATAGCCTTTGTTTTATCTGAGTTCAGTAATAGAAAATTACAAGTCATCCACATTTTTATGTCCCCACGGCAAGCATGGAGTTCAGCTAGTTGGTTGGTCTCATCAGGCTTTATTGATAGTTGTGTGATGTCTGCATAACAATTCAAGTTTTTGAGTGTTTCCTGATATTACTACCTTGACAAAGCACATATATTGCATTGCTCAAGGACACCACGGTAGTGCTGTGTTCGTGGGGCTGCCCGCCTTCAGATATCAGTCCACCTCTTTTAACTTTGACCTACTCTGCACATGAACCGACCCTCTTCTGGTTTCTAAGCCAAGTCCCAACCACAGCCCCGTTTTGCCATTGTAACAAGGGTTTAGTGAATGCCATATGAAACTGGTGGAGCTCAGTACCTCCAACAAGGTTAAGTACCACTGCTTCAGAGAAACTAGTATATGGAAGTTTTAGATTAATGATTTCGCACATGCATGCATACTCACACACAAAACAAACATGCTCATGTTTCTTGCTACAGGCATTTACAACAAAGAATTTTGCCTCATGTCCTCACAGAAAAACAGAGAGAAAGAAAGTGGGGGAGAACGACAACATTTTTCATGTCTTTCAGTTCATTTGTCCTCTGCTGGCCAGCACCACAAACACCCAGAGGTGTTTCCACCCTCCTCTTCTCTCCAATCTTTTTCTCCTTTTTGTTCCCCTTCTTTTCCAGTTTGGAGCCAGATTAGTAGGATTAAGTATGCCTCACATATGCTCCTCCTCACAATTTACTATTGGTATGCAACACAGCACTGAGCTGACCACCACACACCAAGACCGAAGAACCATGAGTGTGTTTTACACGATCTGTCAGACAGAGCAAGACAGAGAGAATGACAAGTAATGATGATTTTAACTGTGTTTTAGTGATGGTTTAATGATGGATGATGGTTTTAACTTTGTAGAAATGGTTCAGGCCAGTGCTATTCTTCCTGATAACTTGAGCTAGTGTTGCAGACAATACATTCACTGCCCTGAAAGAAAAAAAAGGAAGAGAAAAAGAAGAAGGGAGAAAGATGAAAAAGGGACAGAGGCCTGTGGACAATGGATAAGATTCAACTGAATTTTTGTGTTGACAAGGTCAATGTCAGTGTCTGAACTAAAACCGTGGAACTCAATCCATAGAAGAATTTTGGGGCTGATGTTTGGTGTTTCGCAGTGCAGACAATGTCAGGTGATGTTGGCTGGGGATTTTATTTTTACAACAGCTATTAGAGGGTAATTAAGTCCTAACATTGCTGTGTCCCCCGTGGTTACTATAACATAACTGCAAATGGGAAGCTTACAAGCTCCTTTAGACACCGTGACAAATTGAATAGAACTCATTGGGCTCTGGCCATTATTCCAGCCACCCCATCTGGCTGGGAAAAGATAAAGGGGATTTGCTCGAGGTTATGGAGGGTTGAGCCTTCACGCTCAGTGTGAGTGTGCATGTGTGTGTGAGTAAAGGATAAGTAACAAGGGATGCGGTGATGGTGGGGGTCTTAGCCCAGTGTAGGGAGTGTCTTGAGGGGATTGTCTTGTTACCCTCTTTGGTCTGAGCCTCAATTCAAGTTGTAGCCTGAGATTTGCTTTAGCCAAATGTTACAAATGTTTCAACAACCTGGTCTATGATCCTTTGAGGTCACCCACCAGGTCATGCGGGTCCAAGGTTTTTTTCCTTTTTTTTTTTTTTTCTTTTAACGAAGCAGCACCGGCATAGACATATTCCCACTTGTAGTCACTACCATGGCCTACAGATTTTTTTGAAGATGTGAATCATGCTCTTTCCACACCAGAAAGTCTGTGGTCAATCTGTGCTCTATCTCAGACATAATCAGTATGGCCTGGTAACAATCCTCAAGAGACATGGGACAAATGACATTTTTGTATGATTTATTTCTCTTAATTATGTCCTAAGGGAAGGAGGGGGACAACCAGGATTTTTCCACCAAAGGAGAAATTGTTACACTCAGTCAATTATTACAGATATATACATTGAAATGACGTGCACAAGTACGATTATTCTCACAGAAAATATATGATGCAGTAAGGGTGGAATTACCGAGAGTGAGTACTGCATATAGGTTAAGGTCGGGTGCCTTGCTAAAGACCACCTATACAGTCCTCAGAAGTTGGACTGGAATCCCTGTAGCCATAAGTCCAGCCTCCATACTTTTTGGTGCACCATCTCTTCCCCAGAAAAAGGTTTTTGTTTATTATTTTTTGAACATAATTTTTATCTGGTCTGCTAATGTCACAGTAACATTTTGAGGACATGTTGGAGAAAACATTTCAAATTTGAGTCAATGCCATATCTGGCGATTATCTCATGTCTTGTCTCATCTCGTCTCGTCTCGTCTCGTCTCGTCCTGTCGACTTGTCTCGTCTTCTGAAACTCCTCCCCCAACTGATATGCCATGTTGATCCTCTCCACTACTGATACGCTAGTTGACCAACACTCAAGGGTCCTGCTTGTCGCTTTTTGTCTCTGTGCAGTTTAGATTATGTATTTACAAGAACACAATGACTCTTGCATGGATATTTTGTGACCGTGGAATGTTCAATCCATACTTCCAGCTCTTGTGCTGTCATCGACGTGTCTGTAGGTCTGTGGCGATATGCTGATAATCCTTCAGTATTACTGGTGTTGTATCACTATAATGGTAAGAGGTCATGATGGGATCTGTCAGGCACCCAATGCCCTCACTCAGACAATAGGCTGTGGGAGAACAATGGGCTACACAAGCAGGCCTCACCATTGCTGTTCAGTGGCAATTAGCGTCATATGGCAGCTCTCACAGAGTGTGTGAAATTCTTTCACTGTCACTGCTGCCCTTGTCACACACACACACACACACACACACACACGATCATGCCATACCAGACAGCAGACTACTGCCATTACTAACCCACTTCTAGCTGTCAACCCATGCCTGCTGACCCTTTGAGTTGTTTGCTTTCTTTCTTTCTCTTTCTTTCTTTCTCTTTCTTTCTCTATTTCTTTCTCTCTCTCTTTCTTTCTCTCTCTTTCTTTCTCTTTCTTTCTCTTTCTTTCTTTCATCCTTTCTTTCTTTCTTTCTTTCCCTTTCTTTCTTTCTTTCTTTCTTTCTTTCTTTCTTTCTTTCTTTCTTTCTTTCTTTCTATGTGTCTGCCTGTGATCCCTGCAGAATAATCACGTACAATATCAGTTTAGCATTTTTTTC
>OMPJ01015123.1:2467-17673 GCA_900312935.1 Carapus acus | reverse complement strand
AAATAATTACAATACTGTTAAGTCAGCCAAAGTTTTGCTGGATATGAATGTTTTAAAATGAGTGTTAAACACAAATCATCTACAAAACTCAAAGCAGCTGCACAGGGTTCCCCATTTATTTATTCATTCATTTTCATACCCACTTCTTACCATTGGTGTCCCAGGGGTGTGCTGGAGCCTATCCCAGCACTCTCTGGGCAAGAACCGGGGAATATACCCTGGACAGGTTGCCAGCCAATTGAAGGTTTCCCCTGGTGTAATTTAATTGCTTCAGTTTGGTTCAATTGTCACAGTTTGATTCAATATGAGGAGGACTGCAGACATGACAACTGCCCAGAGGACCGTCATTGATACTCTCCATGGGATGGGTAAGCCACAAAAGTTTATAGCTGAAGAGGCTGGCCGTTCACAGAGTGCTGTGTCCAAGCATATCAATGGAAACATCCAGTAGATGGGCAAAATGTTTCAGGGGAAGATGCACCAGCAAAAGTGATGATCTTTGGCTCCAGCAGATAATCAAACAGAGAGGAATCAATAATCTGGCAGAGATCCAGAAAGAGTGGAATGAGTTGAGAGTCACAGCTTCAGAAACCATCTCATCTAGACGCACCTGGGAGAAATGACTGGCACCAGGCCTAGAAACAAATAAGAGCAGACATCAAGAACCAAGGAAGTCTGGGCTTCCATAACTCCCTGGCATTGCCACATGAAGATTGCCACAATGCCACAACAAATCAAGGCAGTGATTGAGGCAATGGGATTCCCAACAAAGTATTGATTGGCATATCGTTTTGAAAGTGCCATGTTTTGATTGATTTGATGTGGTCCTAATCTCTTTCCCTTTTTTCTGCAAAAACTGAGAGGTTACTGTGATTTCTTCACAGTATTCTGATTTTTTGAATTCCTGTTTTGATGGGTGTTATCAGCTAGAGGCCAAAATTGCATGAAAATTAACAAATGGGATGCTTGAAATCTATAGATTGTGGGCCCTGAATCCAAAATCTATGACAGTTTAACTTTATGAATGGAATAATGACAAAAAAAACAAACTTTTCCACGATATTCAAAGGATCTGTAAATCGGGCACCCTGTGTATAATGGAGTCCTATACTGAACTATTCATTGTTGCATGAGGCCATCCACTGAGAGGGCCACGTTTAGACACTTAAACTTGCATTCATATTTTATATTTGTATCAAAATATATCTATTAATTTTAAGGATGATAATCTCACAATATTATTGATTCTATCTAATGATTTTATACATTAATTATGTGTGTTCCAGTGCAAGTTACATGGATTTATTTATGTATCTATTAAACTCTGACCATTCCATTCATTAAGAGGAAATGGCTATAACTGATTTCTTGCAATTGTGACTATAATTGACAAGACGAATTTCCGTTTTCACTAAGGAATATTGTTATGTTTTGTTGTATTGTGTTGTGCTTTTCTTGGTCTTACTTTTGGCATCTCTTATGTTTTCTGTTCCTTGCTGTGCAATTCTGAAATAGGATAGGTTAGGATAAAGGCACCTCATATGGTCAGACCATGGTCAATAATCAGGACACACACAAGACCACTATTAGGAAGCAGACATGATTAACGATGTCTGAAGAATGTCTGTCTTTCTAAATATGCAAATCCCTTTCATCGCTGACAAAAAAATGTATGAATTAACAACAAAAGGGTATTCTAATTACAGTTGCCATTGAAGATTAAGGCTGAGGATCACTGAGATACACATTGTTTGTGTTGTGTGTCTTGCATGAATAATGACATTTACTTGTCATTTTTTGTTCTCATGAGACAATAGCTCTTCTGGTTAAACACATTTTGCACCAGAACGATTGTATTTGATTGAAAGTAAACGTTACAGGGAAAAAAAAAAAGATCATCTTTTACATGCATGTTTACAAACCAGCCATGAGAAGTTCACAACCTAGTGTAGAGTAGCTTTTGTGCCAGTCCAATGCCTGGGTAAATGATAAGGGTTGTGTGTGGCTGGCTCTCTGCGTAAATTTTGTGCCACTAAACAAACAATATGCAGATTACAAATACTCATACTCAATCGCTTGAGGCCCAGTATAAAAACGACCGCCTCAGAGGCTGTTGGCCAACAGGGTTAAAGTGGAAACTATGGTACTGTTGTCAGAAGACAAATGAGGAGAGGAGGATTGCGAGTTCTGAGGCAGCAATTGAAAAAGATTGGTGAGAGTATGGAAGTGAGGGCATGGACACTAAATGTAGGGCTGGATGCATTTCTGGAGAGGATTTCTAAGTTGTGTGTAAATTCCAATAGATGTTCCCTACTCAGTGACACACCCGCTGACAAACCAACTCTGACGATCAGCACCTGCATAGTGAGAAATGTGAAAGTAGTACCACCAGTAACCATAGTCTAATGTGTTCCCTGCAGCCAGCGCAGGGGATACATTTAATTGTATCTAAAATTACTGATGAAGGACAAGTGTGAATTTGATCAAATTATTATTCAAGCCAGCGAAAATGACGCCCAACCTCACCAGTCAGAGGTCGCAAAAAGGAATAATGAATCAGTCTGTAACTATGCAAAAAATGTTGGAAAAAGTCATTTTCTCTGAACCTTCACTAAATCTATGCAGTGATGTCATGTTCAGCAGCATGTCGTCATTTAACCACTGGCTGTTAGGGTAGTGCCTAGTTAATGACATAGGCTTCATTGACAATTGGTAGACGTTCGAAAATGGCAGAGACGGCATACATCCCACTTTGGATGGTGCAGCTCTTATTACTATAAACACGGCCGAGTATGCTAACTCATGGCAATTCAGAGTTGAGACCAGGGGCCTCATTTATCAACCTTGCATACAAAAAGCACAGGCCTGGGAGGAGTTTGGAGAGGCCATGGAGAGGGACTATCAGTCGGCTTTGAGAAAGTTCTGGCAACCTGTCCGGTGCCTCAGGAAGGGGAAGCAGTGCCCGACCAACACAGTTTACAGTGGAGGCTGGGAGCTGCTGACCTCAACTGAGGGTGTGGTCAGGCGGTGGCAGGAATACTTCTAGGATTTCCTCAACCCCTCTGACATGTCTTCCATAGAGGGAGAAGAGGTGGAGGACCCGGAAGTGGACTCGCTCATCACCCAAGCTGAAGTCACCAAGATAGTTAAGAGGCTCCACTGTGAAAGCACCTGGGGTGGACAAGATCCGCCCTGAGTACCTCAAGTCTCTAGATAAGACCTGGGCAAACTGCGTCCCGAGGGCCACATCCGGCCCTTTGAGCATCTGTGTCTGGCTCCCTTGAGGCCAATCATAAACAACATCAATCAAACATACATTCTGATTATCAGTACCAGCTATTCAAAAAAAATTCTATTTGGAGCATTTTACAATCGAAGAAAGTTGGTGGCCCTCTGACACAATTCATGTTTCTCATGTGGCCCCTGGTACAAATTCATTGCCCACCCCTGCTCTAGATGTTGCAGGGTTGTCGTGGCTGACACGCCCCTGCAATATCGCATGGCAGTCGGGTATAGTGCCCTTGGACTGGCAGGCCAGGGTGGTGGTACTTCTGTTTAAGAAGGGGGACCGGACAGTGTGTTCCAATTACAGAGGGATCACATTCCTCAGCCTCCCCGGGAAAGTCTATTCCAGGGTGCTGGAGAGCAGATGCGGCCGGTAGTGGAACCTCAGATCCAGGAGGAACAATGCGGGTTCCATCCATGCCGTGGAACACTGGACCAACCCTGACGCTTTGGACCAAAGTTGCGCTGGTTCTCCCCAAACCCAGCCCTGCAAAATTGGTTTGGACGCTTCCCTCGACCTCTTTCTTCTGCTGTCCACAGATGGTCTGGTCCACCTCTTCCTGGGCTCCCGACTTAAGCCTTGTAAGGATGTCCACTACTGCACACTTCTCGAGGACCAGTCGGGCCCTTTCCTGCCTGTACCCAAGAGTAACAGACTTTAACGGTAGCTGCAAGGCATAGTTACTAAAGAGGCCTGTGTCTGAGAAACAGCAGGGAAAGACCAGCCACCTCCTGATGTTGTTGGTGGCCATGTTGTTCATCCTGCTGGCGACTGATGACGGAATCTTGCTCACTTTCAGGGGCCACATCACGTGCTGGTAGAGTTTGTGTTGGTAGCACCACACAATCAGCTTCCCTGGAAAGTGGCAGCTGTCTATCCTTTCCAGCCCGCCTGTCAGCTGCTGCTGGACCAACCTCCCCATCCATTTGTCTGAGAGGTCTGGTGTATACTCCCTCCCAAGACTTTGGACAAGTTTATTCGCTAGCAGTGGTATCCCATCGCCTCCCACCATGAACACCATGCTGTAATTCCTTACACCTTTCCTGACTGATACAATCCGGAACTTTGAGGACTGAGTCTCCATCCCTGCCCCCAGTGTGAGCTTGTCTGGGCGCTTGAGGACCCTTGCAGTGCATGGGGCTGTCTGCAGGATGGTTGTCACATCATCCCTGTAGTTTCTTGGTGCTGGGAGCTTACAGTCAAACCTAGTTATGCTGTAATAGATTCAGGGATTTCTTCTGGTGCATCAGTGAATCATAAGAGGTGAATCAGTGAATCTCTGCCGCTTCCTCCTCCTCTCTCCCCTTTTCCTCTCTCTGTCATCTGTATACATCTGTGCCTGATTCATGTGTGTTACTAACTCGGCCTCTTCCCCGAAGTCTTTGTGTCTCTTTGTGAGACGTAGTCTCTCTAGCACGTCCTGGGTCTTCCTCGGGGCCTCTTCCCAGTGGAAGGGAGGCATCCAGGAAAGATGCCCGGGCCACCTCAACTGGCTCCTCTCGATGTGGAGGAGGAGCGAGCTCCTCCCAGGTGAAAGAACTCTTCACCCTGTCTCGTAGAGCGCATTCCGCCACTCTACAGAGGAAGCTCATTTTGGCAGCTTGTATCCGAGATCTTGTCCTCTCAGTCAGGTCGGACAAGTGAGGGTAGGGATATAGATTGACCGGTAAATAGAGAGCTTTGCCCTCCGGTTCAGCCCTTTCCTCACCACAACAGACTGGTACATCGACCGCATTACTGCCGCAGCTGCACTGATCCGTCGGTTGATCTCCCGTTCCATTCTACCCCAACTCCTGCACAAGACCCAAGATACTTAAACTCCTCCACCTGAGGCAGGATCTTGTCTCCGATCTCACACTCAGCTGCAAGTGTTCAGATCCTCCTGGATCTGACATCGAACTATCGGCCAGATTCTCCTCTCCAGTATCCTAGAATAGACTTTCCCGGGTAGGGTGAGGAGTGTGATTCCTCTGAAATTGGAACACACCCTCCGGTCCCCTTTCTTAAATAGAAGGACGAGCACCGCGGTCTGCCAGTCCAGGGGCACTGTCCCTGACTGCCATGCGATGTTGCAGAGGCGTGTCAGCCATGAAAGCCCTGCAACATCCAGAGACTTGAGGTACTTAGGGCGGATCTTGTCCACGGGCGGAGGTGAGCCCAATTATCTCTGACACACTCCACCTCCTGCACCAGCTCCGGCTGCTTCCCCCCCAGTGGAGTGATGTTCCATGTTCCGAAAGCCAGCTGATCTGTCTGAGTTTTAGGTCGCCGAGATGGCTGCCCACCTGCAGCTTGGTCTGCCCGAGGTTTCTTCCCACTTTGCAGGATATTTAATTGAATTGAACAAATAAAATTGAATTGAAGTGAATTCAATTGAATGGATGAAATGATGGGGCTGGTGAGCCTCGAGATTGATACCCGTAACCTACAGGAATGGCTACCAAAACTTGCTCACCAGCGTTTCTAACGGTGCGCTGAAATCTTCTACGCTGAAAACTTCTACGCTGAAAACAACAAAAGAAGACAAGTCACCGCAACTGCTTCTGCACGACAGGATACACAAATTAATTGTGGATTACTGAACATTACATCCCTATTATCTAAGGCCATACTGACCATGATTTCATATCTGAACACCATTTTGACATGTTATGTCTCACTGAAACCAGGATGTGTCCCAGCAAGTACGTCAGCCTAAATGAAGCCACTCCTCCCAGTCGCGTTGATACCCACAATCCTTGAGATATCTATTTGTACCTAGTTGTATCTATCTTTAACTCAACCCTCCAAATCAACCCTGGCCCCAAAGTGCGACACAACTCCTTCGAAAGTCTTGTTGTTACGACATACAGTGCACTGCAAATGAATTATGAATGTCATTATGTACCGGCCCTAGGCCCCTACTCTAAGCAAGTTCTCAGAGTTGCTGTCATCCAGTTATCGGGACAGACAAGGTGATTATATTAGAAGTTTTTTTACGTTTCTTTCAATGCTGGACTCCACTGGCTTCTCCTAAATGGACAGTAAACCCAGTCATCACCTTGCCTCATAATCCTGTTCTTTCAGACCACTTCTTAGTGAACTTTGAATTCCGTCTACACAATTACACACCTCCCATCAAAACAGTTATCTCCTGATGTTCATCAGAATGTGCTGTAGTTAGCTTTGAGTGAGCAATTCAATCTGCACTTCATCTCACTCAAACAATGGAGTCATTTGATAGCCTTACTCCCTCTATAATAGATCAGCCAGTTGACAATGCCATCAGCTCATTGCCCATGACTCTCGACGCTGCGGTGCCCCTAAGGAAGAACACGATAAAACAAAAGAGACAAGGTACAATACGCAGACCCATAAGCTTGAGAAAACCTCACCAAAACTTGAGGGAGCCTGTTAGAACAGTCTGACAACTTTTAAAAAGGCCCTCTGTATACCAGAGTCACTCCTCACTAATTGAGGAAAATGATAATAACCCAAAATTCATTTTCAGCACCTTGGCCAAGTTAACTGTACAAGTAGTAAAAGTTGTCATGAATCTACCGATCCATGTATTCCACCTGATCTTAAGAAAGAAAGCAACCTTGTCCGCAAGACAAAGAGTCTTACGGAAATGGTTGCGCAGGATCTGGCCCAGGGCCCAGGGCCCCCACAATCTTGTCCATCCTTTGACTGCTTCTCCCCTATCGACCTCCCTGCACTAACCAAGATGATCTCCTCAGCTGAATAAACAACCTGTATGTTAGACGCACTTCCAACTGGTCTGCTCAAAGAGGTCCCTCCCTTTAAAGGAACACCTGTGCTTCAGATAGTTAATATGCCTCTGTTGACTACCACAGTCTTTCAGCGTTGCTGTAATCAAACCTCTTTAAAAACAAAAACAAAACAACTCCTGATTCAGAGGTTATAACTACAAACCTATTTCTAATCTTCCTTTTCTCTCCAAGATCCTGGAGAAAGTTATCGCCAAACAGTTATGCGACTACCTGCACAGCAATACAGTCGTCCCTCACTATTATGCAATTCACCTTTCACCACCTCGCTGTTTCGCGGATATTTTTAGTGTAGTTTTGCACGCTTTTTTTTATTGTTGTATTTACAGCGTACAGTTTGAACGCGAATTGTGTTCAGCGTCCTGATTAGCTATGGGAGAACCGCACATGCTCTGCGTCCAGCAAGATTTATATAAATGTTCTACCGCTAGCAGTGTGACTCTGAACAGGGATTAAAACGTCTCCGTCTACAGACAGATTTCTGTCATTTGGAAAAAGAGGAGAAAAAAGAGAAAGACCAAAAAAAAAAGTTAACGTAGATTTGTCTGTGGTATTGACTATCCAATGAAAGCATGTAAGTCATTAAACTGACGCTGTTGTAAACCAATTAATCCAGCTACAGCCTTGGTATTAGCCAATCAGAAACACAAAAGGGCAAGTTAGGCCGCCCCTCAGGTAAGGAGCCGTGTGAATTTATCAGCAACTGGAGGGAATTGTTGCATGAGTGGAATCGGCAGGGATGTAACGTGTTTTTTACCAACTCAAAATGGACAGATGATAGTTCACATCATTTGGGAGCAGCGGGTTACAAGTTTCTGTTCCCTGCTGAGGCACTGGTTTACCCATTAACCACAGGAGGTTCCACCGGTGTTAATTACGGTACTCCGACGTCTGCTCGCATTTGTAGCAAATACATTACTCAGCTTCACTTCAAAATTACACCAACGTCATTCCCGTCCTGAAAAGTAGAAAGATGAGCGACACCTCTCATAATGAATGGGTTCTTCGTATTGTTATGAAAGCTGAATGTTAAATCTCTGTGTTACTACAGCTGTTGGGGCTGACAACTCCCACTCTCCCCCACCCCGTATAGAGATGCTGATGTAACTTTTGATGCTCATTGTGATTGGTCATTTATCTTCAACATTATGATTCAATCGATTGATCAAGCAATCAATCAACCAACCAACCAACAAACCAACCAACCAATCAACTAACAAACAAACAAATTTCAGTCAAAAATAATTTTTCAGTCAAAAATTTTTTGCTTAAATCCCTGGACTCTGAAGTGCTGTTTTGTGTGTTTGCAAGTTCACTACACGAAACAAAACCACAATGTCGATGAAACAAACTGCAAGGGAAAAGGCACCTGTGGTTGCACCCAAAGGGCGGAGGAAGATGCTAACCATCACAGAAAAAGTTGGACTTCTGGACATGGTAAGGGAAAGTAGAAGTTGCGCGGTTGTATGGCGCCAGAATGGAATAAATGAATCGTTGGTTCATTACATAAAGAAGGAGGAAAATAACATCAGGACGACAGCAGTAAGGAGTTTAACAGGGATGCAAAAAGGGGTATAACTGTCCTAAACAAGACCATTGTAAGGATGGAGTCTGCTTTAGCTATGTGGATCAGTGACAGCAGGAAAAAGAACATTCTGCTGGATTGATCATTAAAATTGAATTTGTTAAAAAATGTTTGGGCTTGAAAACAATTTTGATCTTTGGTTTCATCTACTAATACTGTATTGTACTTTTTTTTTTGCAAAAGTTTGAACTTTTCACATTTTCGCATATCTCTCTTAAATAAGAGCCTGTCTTAGAAAAGTGTAGAAGAGAGTGTGGTTAGGGGTTTTACGGCCTTAAAACGTGTAATAATCATGAAAAGTAAAGCTGATCACTTCGCGGATTTCGGCTATTGCAGGTTATTTTTAGAACATATCGCCAGCGATAAACAAGCAGCCACTGTACCTGTACTTCCAGATCTCAGTGCTCCATTTGACACCGTCGACCCTCAGATCCTTCTACAGAGGCTAGAAGATCTGATCGCCATCAAAGCAACAGCCTTAAGCTAGTTTAGGTCATATCTGTCAGACTTCAATTTGCACATGTTAAACAACGTGTCTTCTGAGCACAGCGGGGGTAGACATGGAGTTCTGTAGGGCTCCATACTTGGAGAAATTAGGAATATTGGTATATTGTACTCTTACTGAATTCTCAGGGATTGTTGCACTGACAAGAATAAACTAATTTTGCCTGGTAGATTATTGACTTAGAAATGCAAGATTTCACATGATTTTTTTTTCTTTTTTTAAGCAATAACCATTTTGAATAGCCTATAAAATTGCTAAAATCACATTGCTTTTGACTTAGGGAAAAAATAATGCGGCCTATATCATTGTGTAGTCGCTGACAGCCTTTGCCAGCTCAGCTCTCGGGCCTTCTCTCGATCTGATGAGTGGGTCAAAGGTCTTCCCAGAGCCCCAAATCTTGCAGACAAAAGAATTACGTATAAAGCAAAACATGATCTGTTGTTATCATTGTAATTATTATTGTTTTTATTATTGTCGTTGTCGTTGTCGTTGTCGTCGTTGATGTTAATGTTATCTTTATTTGTTGATTTAAAAGGGGACAGTGCAATTTCATAAAACACATGAATATACATGGTTAAAATAGCCAGAGTTAGCCAGAAGGCTAGTTTTCATCTGCAGTCGCCACTATTCATCTGTAGTCACCAATGACTATGAACAACAACTGTTCTCGGACAAATGCCTGACCATAAAACAAAAGAATAATCCAACACTAATGACAGGAAGTCATTTGGAGGAACAGGATAAATCCAGAAATGGTTGAGACAAGGGCTGGGGCAAAGACTGCGACACTGAGCTGGCAGGGACGTACGAAGACAAACACACAGGACAGGGGGAGACGCAAACTATTTGAACAAGAGGTAATGGGGAACAAGTGACAACACTTCAATCACACACAATCAGACCAAGACACATGAGGGAGGGCGAGGGACCTGAAATGAGAGGAGAAATACTTATGACAATGAAACAGGAAATGACAAGACAAGACAAAACCCCAACATGACCTTGCAGCGGTGTGACAAGAAATCACAACATGCATTGAGTATGCTATCCAATCACCTCTATATGTCATCTTGACGTCTACATATGGCTTATCACTTATTTTTTGATGAAATATTGCTAAATGTGTGGTATTGTATCATGTTCACAATATACTTGATTGTAGTTATAACTCATTGTGTATATACCAATTTCTTGCTGTTTATAACCAAGCACTGAAAAGATAGATAGGCATGCCTGTGAATGTTAATGGCCGCCCTCTCTCCATCACCTCCACTGACCTCCCGCTGCGAAGAAAGAAGACAACATTACATCTTAATCTCATGGGATTGATAGAGAATAGGCAATGGTGAAAGGCAACGTTTTCTGCTTACATGAACCCATTGGTGGTGGATCAACCAAACACCAATACACATGGCTAAGGCTGAATGGCCAGCTGGAGTGTAACAGTGGTCCGCTGAATAAAAGCCTCCTGCCAGCACACACACCTTCATGAGAACTGAAGAGACATTCAAGCTACTGCTGACTCAAAGCCAAGGATCACCACAAGTAGTTCACGCGCACGCAAGCAAGCAAGCACCCACGCACGCACGCACGCACGCACGCACGCACGCACGCACGCACGCACGCACGCACGCACATTCCACCTGCGTTATTCAAGGGAAATAAGAAATATGGGGTAGGACACTTTCATTTCTTAAATCCTCTTCATTTTCTCCTTGCAGCTGCTCCCTTCAGGGGTCACCACAGCAGATCATCCCTCTCCACCTACCTCTGCCCCTCCAGTCATCCACTGAAACACCCACTGCCCTCAAGTCTTTCTACATCCACAAACCTTCTCTATGGTCTCCCTCTCGCCATCCTACCTGGCAGCTCCATCTCCAACATCCTCTGTCCAATGTATCATCTATCTTGCCCCAGCACATGACCAAACCATCTAAATCTTGCCTCGGTGACCTTATTCCCAAATTTCCCCACTGGAGCTGTTCTTCCGATTTTCTCATTTTCAATCCACTCTAGCCTGGTCGCACCAAAACTAAACCTTAGCATCTATATCTCTGCCATCTTAAGCTCAGCCTCCTGTCGTTTACACAGAGCCACTGTCTGTAATCATTAATTATGCAGGTCTCACTTCGATCTTGTAATCCTTACCTTTAAGTGTAGCTGCTATTCATCTATCACAAAGGACTCCTGACACTCTCCTCTACTCATGCCACCCAAATAATGAAAACAAACACGGGGAACTCATAGCATGATCCTTTATATACTTGAGGTATTTGATGAGTGAAACTGTAATTGATTTTTTTGTCAGTAAGTAACAGATAGGCTCACCTCCTGCAAATGTTTTAACTGTACCCTCTTATGCTGACACTCTTATGCTGATCAGGAATATCATCACAAAGAACCAACTGTCTTTGTCTTCATAAGCCACTCAGTGAGGTTTTACAATAATGATTGAGATTCCTATTTAATTACAGTGACTACAGAGAGATTGTTTCTCAAAATTTGACCCATCCTTATTATGTGAGCAGTAGATTGCTCAAGAAAGTGCCCCGAGGGAGTTATTAGGGAGCACTCTGTGTCTTGCTCAGTGGCGCTTCAACATCGAGTCTATTATGGGGATATAACAATGGCATTGTTGTGCCTGGTTATGGAGTTCTAAAGAACAATTTGTGTGTAAAACAGACTGGAGTGATATATAGGATGTTGAGTTATCTTGATAATAATAAACACAGCAGTACGCAAAAGTCAATTCTTTGACTTTCCAGTCTTTATAGTTGCATAATCACAAAACACGAATGTGAGACATGGTGGCAGTGGTGTGCAAAGTTTTGTCACTGTCAGATGTAGATGAGTGCTGCCAGCCGGTTAATTAGTGTGGGCATGAATTTAAGGAAATGGCACCATGACTGACTGGCCTTGGAAAAGGGCTGGTGGTGGAACAGACCGCCTATACTCATGTTGGACTCGACCAACTTGACATGTAAGACTTGGAAGGACATGTTTACACTTTACATGGACTTTACCATTGACCAAAGGTTTGGAAACAACAGTAGAGGAGGTTCATGCACTGAAACACGCTACAGAATAAGGATGATGAGATTCCCTGTGCGTTTCACAACAAAACTTAAGAAAGAAACGAGAGTTTTGTCCAGAAAATATGGCAAAGAAAATAATTTTGTTGTGAAATGCCATTGCAAAGACAGACAACAGAAAAAGAACACGAAAGTGCATGCTGTATCAGAGCTGGACTGTGATCCATGTCAGCACTGTATGGCGATAACCGAACACACACCCCTGGAAATGTTGAACCATCTGGCCAGCAGTCACAGTGGAGAACAGCTCATTACAGAAATGGTGATGCGAAATGCTTTTGAAGTTCCAGATAGACTGTGGAGCAACATGTATCTCCATACACCTCCTTGGCTCAGACATACAGCTGTAGTATTGAGAAAAGGTTGTCTTTGATGTACGACAATATGCAACATGGTTACACATACAGGAGACAGGCACAGGAGATGATTGTCTGGATAGGCCAATAGTAATGGAATGCCAGAATCTGCAGAACAGTCGAACACCTGACACGGAAGGCTGCAGCTGCCAGACAGCAGCTACACACAGTGTTTGTGTGTAGCTGTCCATTGTAGTGACCACTATGCACCAGAGGGTTGAGACCTCCAGCTTATTGGAATTCCATTTGTATTCTAGATGCCTGCATCCCTGTTGAAGAGAGTGAATTTCACCATAAACCCATCGGGCAGATTTGGGGCCACAGGTTCAAGGTAGTCAGTGAGGACAGAATTTAAGTCATCAGTCACCCTGTCAAATGAGACAAAATTGATGTCAAGGTCTGTTCAGGCATTGGCACAGGGTTTTATGCCACAAGTGAGAAGGGGTTAGGTTTGACTCTTCTTGGGAGTAACTCCATCTATTTGAAAGACAAAGAGAGAGAGATCTGAATGTGCTGCAAGGACCATAAGCATGCCTACTATGGACACAGGGAGACCACATGCTAAGACTAGATCAAGTGTGCATCCACATCAATGACTTGGACATTGAACAAACTGTAGAAATTTCTCTGAATCAAAAAGAGCAGATAAAACATTTGCTAAGTCAAGTAAAAAGAGGTCAGATGAGCTCCAATTTGTAACTGCAAGACTAAGACGGAGATCAAAGATGAAATCTTCACCACAACCATCAAAGCTACTGTATATTTCACAAGCGCTTAAAAGCTTTAGCCTGTGTTTTGGACAAGTGTGGTTCTTACAGTAGATGGCTATGTGGTTACTGGTGATTCCTTTATTCTGTAAGTGGAGATCTGGCTCAATCTGGCTCCTCTCCTGTGAAGCCATTTTCCAGTTAAAAGTTAGCTAAAACTATGTGGCCAGAATTAGTCGATGCACTGAGGTTTTCTCTCCTCTTCCTCTCTCTCCTCTCCCTCTCTGCCATCCATCCCTCACTTACATCCATGTCTCGTAAATGCATGTTTCTAATTGGGCTTCTCCCTCAGCGTCTTTGTCTTTGGCTTTATTAATCCGCAGTCCGCAACAAGAACACGACCAGTGATGATAGATCGCCGTACATCTGGGTCCTGCTCCTGACTGGCATGTTGTGCATCTACTGTTGTGCATCCCTACACCTGTCTCTGTCTCCGTCTTTTTCCCTCCTTCTTTCAACCCAACTGGTCAAGGCAGTTGGCTGTCCACCTGCCGTCTAGCCTGCCCAAGCTTTCTCCCGTTTAAAGGGTACTTTATTCCTCACCACTGTTGCTAATAAGGGATATGTTGGGATATGTCTCCGTGTGTTCATTTTGTGGAATTTGAGCATTCACAAGTTGAGGAGCTGTACCTGCTCCTTCCTCTGATAATGTTTTGGTGCTACACACATCAGATTGAATTGAATTGAATTGAATTGAATTGAATTGAACTGAATGTGTTGCATTGTTCTCACGCTGGCTAGCCTTAGTGGTCACAAGCAACCTTTGGTTTGCTTCTACATCAGGAGCTCTTGCCCCCGTCAGGCATTGCACCATCGCTGGCCAAGTTAACAAATGCCATGGGTGATGGAATAATTAATGTCTGGGGAATTGCCGATGGGCACAGGGAGGCCAAAACACTCAAGCAGAGGAACAGTAAGATCTGAAAATGACTTTTGCAATGGGAATACCAGGCTCTGCCAGGTGATGCCAGGGTGGGAATAGCCTTTCAGGATCTGTGATCTCTCTCTACTGCATCAAACTTTTCAGTGGATGAGGGCAGACTGGTTAGGCTCTTCCTGATTGTCCAGTACACCTGACCGTTACACTAAAGGGACAATTATGGCCCCCCTGTAAGTGGTCTGCGGCAGAGTGGTGAAATAGAGTGCAGCTCTAAAGGTTGAAAATATTGTCTTTCAGATCAACCAACACATTAGCTCAAGACAACATTGCATGTGAACAGGCCAGTCCGTTAAAGATAAGATAAGATAAGATAAGATAAGATAAGATTCCTTTATCGTCACAAGACACTGTTTATCATTGTGAAAATTCATTTGGCAGCCCCACTTTATGATTATAGCATTTGGGAGAACTGTGTGGGGTCAATTGGATCATGTAATGCAGTTCTCTATTCTCCTGTCGGGAGTTGAAGTCTGGAACGCCAGACATCTGCTAAGATGTCTTATCCAAACTATCAATCTAACCATGCATATAAAATGATGCAATGACTGTCTCATGGACAAGGAGAGACAGACAGGGGCAGATGGACTTACATATTCAAAGTGAGCAGGACCTATGTCTTCTGGCCCAGACAAATGGAGGGATCTTTCTTTCTTTCTTTCTTTCTTTCTTTCTTTCTTTCTTTCTTTCTTTCTTTCTTTCTTTCTTTCTTTCTTTCTTTCTTTCTTCCTTCCTTCCTTCCTTCCTTCCTTCCTCCCTTCCTTCCACCTGTCCATCAATCCATCAATCTATCTCTATGTATTATATTGTTTGTTTATTTGTATCTTTCTCCCATTCTTTCTGTTTTTATTTGTCCTTTCTTTCTTCAGCGCATTAGCACTTAATTGCACGAACATAAATACTACACA
>OMPJ01015121.1:0-16422 GCA_900312935.1 Carapus acus | reverse complement strand
AGATGTAAAGGAGTGAGATCCCTCATTCATCATCTCTCACCTCTGTGACCAGATCCTGCCAAGTCCTGGTGAGGTTCATCAGCGCCGACGAGGACATATCTCAGTCTGATGAGCTCTCTCTTTCTCTGTCTCTCTCTCTCTCTCACACACACACACACACGCACACACACACAGACACACACACACACACACACACAGCCTGGCACGAGTAAGGAGATATTCAGTGCTTATTTTCTTCTGCTAGATTACTGTCATTATCCTAATTTTCGCGCTGCAAGTGTCAGCATAACTGCTGTGCGCGTATGCACGTGTGTGTGTCTTCAAACATTTCCCAGTGTCCTTTGATTTAGATCGTATTTGTTTTCAGAGAAGCCTAGTTAATTCAGCTCCGAGTGTGTCTGTTGTGCAGCTTTTTGTATTAACACACCTGAGCAGGTTGTTTGTGTTCATGGCAAATGTGTGAGTTGCATCAGCCGTGAAGGGTGAAATTCGTGCTGTGTGCCCGCATCCGTTTGTTTTGCACGATGCTCACAGGCGCGTTAGTCATTAAGTGGAGGGACATTAAAAACTGCAATAACATAAAAAAGCATCTGAAAACATCTAGTCTTGTAAGCCCTTCAGAAATGTTCAAGGACTGCCTCCAAACTGCATCTCATAACCCGCCCAGATGTTAAATCTGCGATTGGAGACTCAGAGCCACTCAAACTTTCTCACAAAGTCTGAGGGTAAGTCACGGAAATGTGTTGAGGGATGTGAAACACTCTAGGTGAGAGTGTGTGAGGATGGCTCAGAATCAGTATAAAAGCCCAGGCTGAAGAACGAGACGATCACAAGGACAAATATTTGAATCAGAAAAACAAAATATCTTGTTTCAAAGAACATGGCTGCTTGGCTGACCTCGAGCGGAAGCCTTGTGCAGACACGCACTGGGGCAGTAGACATCTTGTGTGTGTGTGTGTGTGTGTGTCTGTCAGTCAGTGTCAGCAGGTGGAGTGAAGGTGAGCTTCAATAGCGGCCAGTCACGTCTTTCCCTCATTGTCTTTAAACGCATCACGCAGCCTTCCAGGATGGCTGGTCACTGTCCGACAGAGGCCCATTAAAATAACGCCTTTGGTCAGGCGTGTGTGTGTGTGTGTGTGTGTGTGTGTGTGTGTGTGTGTGTGTGTGTGTGTGTGTGTGTGTGTGTGTGTGTGTGCACCGGTGCATACTCCCTGTTCCCCAACAGAGAGTCGGGCTACTTTTGATTGATTTTGAGCGAAACAGACTCCGACTGCAGCCGATCACGTCCCCTGTTTCTGCAGGTTGGAGGTTTTAATTAATTGGCAAGTTGAGATAGCTCGGCCATTTGACCGTGTGTGTAATTACCCACATCAAATTACTCAAACAGCCTCCGATCAGCGATCTGACGTCAGCTCAGAAAAGGAGAGAGTAGAGAAGAAGGGCAATGTCATTCTTTGTCATCTATCTTTCTTTCTCTATTATATTTTGCCTCTTAACGCGCGGTGTCCGGTGCAGGGCAGCAAAGTAAGAATTTCATTGTGCAGGGAAACTTGTTTCTATACTGTAAATATGACAATGAAGCGTTGAATCTTGAATCTTGAAAAGATTCATCCAACAGACAAGCAGTTAGTAAACACACCAGAAACAAGGTTATTGAAGGCTGCAAGATATTCAATAATTGACAGTGTATATTTCAGCACCAGCATCGACTATACTTGAATGTCATTGTCGCGGTGTGTGTTTTATCTTGTGATCATTTCCTGTTTTATTTTGAAAGCGTGTTTACCTGCGTGTTGATTGCCGTTCCCGCCTTAACATGCGTTACCTGACGGCCATGATGTCGTCACCATCTGTGTGCACGTTACCCCCGGCCTCCCTGTGTAAGTCGTCACGTCTTCATCTCTCCTTGCCTCGCCTGTTTCTGTCAGCAGTTGCAGTTTCTCTGTTTGCTTCCGATGCCATTTTGTGTTGCCTTTTCTCCGTTTATCGCGGTTCTCGTGCGTGTGTAACTTTGTTCCCAGCCCTTCGTCTGCCCCACTTTGTGCAGATATGCGGTGCTAATTACACTCTGTGTTCGCGGTATTGTGTGCCTCCCATCATTTTTTCCCCCCTTTTGTCTGTTTTGAATGCTTCCCGTTCTGTACACTGGCATGTTAGTTTTGTTCCTGATGTTTATCGGACCCGATTTGGGTCTCTTTCTTGTTTTACCAAGACTTGCGTTTGTTGTGTTGCATCATTTGTGCTTTGTGTTCATAATTGCTTCTGCCTCCAAGTAAATAAACTTGTTTTGAACTCCACTCCCTTGTTTTATGGTCCTCCTCTTTTTCTCGCACGCACCCCAGTTTTAACCCTCTTCGCAGCATAATCAATTTTTTTACACGATTTAACAACAATGTCAGCAGATAGCTCTGACTTTATCTTCTCTTTGAGCAAAGTTTAAACTGTCCCTGTCCAAGACACTGACCCCACCCTCACTGCTCCTCAGGTTCCTTCAAAGATGGGTCAGATGCAGAGGAGCAGGACCTTTCCTCTGGATTAAGTATACAGAAAGAGGTATGTGGTCAAAAAACTACATTAAAAAAATCCGCCATGCTGTTTGATCGGTGGACTTGTCCCAGACTGCAGCTTCATTACTGGCTTGTTCCTCGAGTTGCCCTATTAAACTCCAGCATTACCAAAGGGTGTCAGTGTGCCCAGGTGAGGTTACCATGGAGACGGAGTCAGAGTTCCCCTACCTTGGCCCTCACCAAAACAGCAACTTCACCCATTATCCAGACCCTCCTGGGCTTTGGAGGGTGGATGTGTGAGGTATGATTGTTGGCATTGACTGTTCCATATGAAAACATCACCCCTCCAACCCACCCCGTCACACACACGCGTCACTCTCTCACCACCCACATACCGCTCCACCCGAGGAGCCGGCTCTTGGCGAAGAGCAGGTGAAATATTCAGCCTTTTCCTAACGCGATGGTCGACCCCACACGTTCGGCCCATGATTGATGAGGCGAAGCGCCCGGCGTCTCCCTGTCATGTGTCAGAGCTGTTCCCATCGATTCGGCCCATCATTCCTCTTGTCGGCGGGCGCGTATTGTCAGAATTCTGCTGCAGATCGCCTCATATCATTAATCAATAATTCACCAGTAGCCCGTTAATGTTTAATGAGTGAGGCTGCTGCGGTCAATTACTAATGAATTGTGGTTGTGGTGAAAAATCTCAGAGCAGAGGCCAAATTCAGAGTGTACACAGTGTGTCTGCAGGTGTGCGTGTGCACGTGCGTGCAGCGGTGCTCACCACATGCAAGCGGGCTGACACACCTCTGTGTGTGTGCGTGTGAAATATTATGAAATCATTGCTGTTTTAACTCCATGCCAATTAGGAATTCTGAATTCATTTGTGATCAAAAAACAATTTTTGTATTATTGCTGTGCTTGAATCAGGTTTTGGTGGCCCACGGATTTGGGGAAATGAATCACGGGGGACTGAGGGTGTGTATAGATGCGTACTTTTCTGTTACAAAATCATTAATCTGCACGTGTGTGTATGCTGTACCAGAGAGCAGACGAACATGGGACAGGTCAGTGCTTGTCCTGTGAAGTGTGTGTGACCTGCAGTCTGTTTGCCGGCCATGCCTCTGTAACCAGGATAATTAGAGACCTGCCCCCTGTTAGGAGTCATAAACAGTCCATTACCAACCATATGACACGCACACACATTTTTCCTTTGGCGTGTAGAGAACATTAACCGTTCGTTTGAGGTGTATCACCCTTTATTTCAAAACATGGCCGCGCACATATGCCCGCAGCGTCGACAGCACACTTGGTGTGTCGTGATGTGGATGATGGACATCCAGATATCAATCAGCATTGTCCATCTGTGGAGGGCCTGCAGTGGGATTTAGACTTAATTGTTTGTTGAAGTTACCAGAGCTTTGTTTAAGCTTGTTTGTTAAAGCTACAGATAAACAAACGTTTCCTGAAGTCTCCTTCTCTTCCTCGTCTCCTTGGACACTCTTGGCCGTTTCCACCACAGCAAATGGGGGCCAGCGGTTTACGGGTCACGCCGTTTGTTTGACCAACAGTGGGCACACTTCTTAACACACTCGTTCCTGTGTGCGACGCTCCATCCATCACGAACCCAAGACAGGACAGAGGACCATGGGAAATGTAGCATGGCTAATTCTATTAGCGCCGGGATACAAACAATCTGTGCCCAATCAAAGGCGTCACGGAGCTCGTTTGGGAGGAAGCGAGCGCCCAGCTTACCACTTCATGGAGCGCTGTGCCGCCGCTAGAGGAAGCTTGAAATTCCCGCACTATGGTTTTCCCCAAACATATGCACACACACATTCACACACACAGAGGAGCCTATGTTGGCCATGTAATTATATTTGATTGTCGCGCTCGTCAATGGAATGGAAATGGAAATGATGTTTTTCTTTATTTCTCTCTTCCAGTCTCTTTTTTTGCTCTCTCTTTCTTTTCGAGCCTGTGGCGAGGGGCTGACACAAAGCTCTCCGGCTGAGGGACCCTTACGGGACAAAGCTGGCTTTCTGAGGCCTTTTTGCATACATGCATGCCAGGCAGACAATGAGGCCTTTATTAGAGTGGCCGGTGTCTCCGAGCTGGAACGGCAGGGATGAAATCTGGGAGAGCTGTGACTGACACTGAGCACTGGTGTGTGTGCGTGTGTGTGTAAGTGTGTGTGTGTGTGTTTTCTCACCTCATGTTTTGGGGCCATGCCCGTCTGTCACAGATGTGTGCATCACTCCTGCAAACACACACCTAATGGCTTTTTAATTTACCAATCCACAGCCGCGGGAGGAGTTCCTCTCCGCCATACGGTGGCAGATACATGCCAGGCAAACGCAAGCATCGTCCTGTCATGATCCATCTGCATATCAAACAGGACATGCGTGGCCTCAGGTTACGTGCCGGAAAAAGAAAGATGGGGAAAGGGGGGGCTCGGAGCTAAGCCGTCAGACGCTTCTGTGCACTTGACTAACCTTACAACACAGAAATCAGGCCCGGCTTAATGATCGTTCTCCACGCTTGTGTGCCCGTGTGTGTGTGTGCACGTGTTTGTGTTGAGTTTAAAGAGGATGCTCTGTGACTCAATCATGCGTGAAGAGGATTTGCTCCTCAATAGGAGCTGCACACTTGCATTCTTGCATCCTAATGACTCAGTGTGCATAATCATATAAACAAGTATGTACGCATAGGTGTGCGTATGTGTGAGTGCACGCACGCCAACTAGTAACTGCACTCTTGCTCACATTGCGAAGGAAAGAGGGGGAAGAGCGAGAAAGGTAGATATCCAACTTGTGGGAAACAGACTGCATAGTGGTAACCGTACAGTATATCACACGCCTCTCCCTCTCCTGCTCTCCCTGTCTCAAACACATACACACACACACGGAGACTCCTTGCTGCAGCTCTGAATCCAATCAGGCAACACTGAGTCTTTGAAAAATGCCTGAGAGACGCAAGAGTCATGTGCGGCATGTTTAGTACTTTGGTCAGAATTGATGTTTCTCGTGTGTGTGTGTGTATTTTTACTGGGAAGAGGGATGCGCATTGATTGTATGTCACTCCTCACACACCCATGTAAAACATTTATTTGGGAGTGTTTCTCTCTCCCTTGCTCTCTCTTCTCTCTCGTCCTTTCTCTCCTCCTCTCTCTCCCTCCCCCTTCCTTCTTCCCCCTCCTTCATACATTACCTGGGCTGGAGTTGTTGATAAGATAGGTAAACATGTGCTTTGGGGTGAATGGCCAAGTTTTCTTTTTATCCAATAAAAATGTCTCTTTGGCAGATCGATTGTTGTTGCTAGGAGACTGAAGCATCCTTTGGCAAGGGGCTCCAGCTTTCCACGTCTGTTGTTTCCCTCCCCTCCTCTCCTCTCCCCTCTCTCCCTTTCCCTCCCTCCCTCCGTAACACACTCATGCACACGCAGACACACACATACACACACACTCCCACGCGTGCACTCGCACACGCGCGCACACAGCCCTGGCGCGCAGAGCGGTGGCGCTCCCCCCTCTCTCTCCCTCCCTCCCTGTCTCTCTCTCTCTTTCCCTCTCTCTCTGTCCTTCCCTCTATCTCTCTTCCCCCCTCTCTCCATCTCTCTCTCTCTCTCTCTCTCTCAGTACGACTCCTCCGAGGAATCAAGAGTAGACTAAGTCAAACTTCCAGCAGTTTAAAGATTCGTGCACAGCCGCCGAAGGATCTGCGACGTTACGGTAAGACCCAACACACACATACACACACACACACACTCTCTCTCTCTCACACACACACACACATCTCACGTCCTCCTCGCTCTCGTTAGTGATGTGGGAAAGTGTTGCAGTCTGAGATAACGGATTAGACGACAGTGCGCGGAGACGTCGTCAGTCTGAGACCGAGCGCACGTCAGCCGGTCGGAGTGTGTGTATGAGAGAGAGAGAGAGAGAGAGCGGGAGGGAATTGGGGGTGTATTGTCTTTGAACTTTGCGCAGGATTTTAAATCTCAGTTGTGCTGCATGGACGTGATCTCCGCGTGTGTGTGTGTGTTTTTTAATCAGATGTTCATACTGATCACGGCCGGTGATAACGGAATATACACACACACATACACACACGCGGCCGTGTCGCCACTGGTGCGGGGATGAGGATGCCCCGTAGATGAAGATGAAACAAAGAGCGTATACCTGCAGTTGCGTATTTTGAAGTTATGGGGCTGCGCGTCAGTTCCCAGCGGGGGGTCATTGGGCTGGGTGGGAGGAGGCGGTTATTGTCGGCTTGTCCGGGTGTGTAAATAGGCTTACAGGTGGATGCGAGGACCGGTAGGCGCGGTGTACTGCCGCTCCACACCTTGCGCCATAGGAGTGGCGCGAACCTGGACTAAAGGTAGAGCAGAGCCACGCTGGCGGGCGGCGGAGGATTCTGAGCTTTCAGATCTTATACAATCTAAAATAATAGAAACGGGACTTTGTTTGGACGCAGAGACAATACCAACCATCCCTACCTGCATCGTGCACTTCTGATGCCTTCGCTTCATCCCCATCACCATCATTAAAACCAGTCCCGCTGCATCCGCTCATTTCTGCTGACACGGTGTATCCGTCCCATGAATTAACAATATGTGTGTGTGCATTTAGATATGCGTGCTTCAGGTGGTACCTTACTCCATCTATAAAGAGAATAATGTGCTGAGCAGCCCCACAACAACATGGCTGGGCTGGTGGATTGCCTTGGGTGGATGATGTTGGGCGATGCTGGCGTCTTGTCTCTCTTTTCTAACTTAAACTGTGGACAAGAGGGGATTGAGTCAAATTTGAGAAAGCTGTGGGGACAGAGAATGACAGTTTGTGGAATTCAGAAATTGTCTGGGATCTATGGGAAAATAACTAGTAGACCACATTAAGCACAGTAGCTGCTTTGAAAATATCACCCCTCTCATCCAAATCACAACATATCCCATATTGCTGGTAAGGCTTGTATTGAGTTGGTTCTTTTTCCCTTGTATTGTAGGTTATGTTTACTGAGGTGGGCTCATTGTGTTGTGTAGTGTGTGAATGTCTGTATTGGCCTTTGTTTACGCTGGTGAAATGATGGGATGCTGGCCTGGGCTCATTTGTTGTTACTGGGATTCGCCTTTGTTAATGTGACGTACTCATGCAAAAGAAGGTGTGTGTGTGTGCGTGCGTGCGTGGGTGCTGTTTGATACATGTGTTCAATCATGCTAGGACAGTGTTCATGTGTGTGCAATGCCCGCTTTTGTAGGTATGCTTCATATACGTTGGAGGTTGATATATTGGGGTGGGGGTGGCGGGCATGGGGGGGCGTTGCCTTATCAGACCTTGGAAACATGCTTACCTGCCTCGCTGCGTGTTTTTTCCAACGTGTGTTTTGTGTGTTTGCATGTAAGAAGGGATGCAGTGTTAACGATCTGGCCTTGTGGTTCAGCATTTTTCCTGCTCTCTGAAAGTATGTATCCTTGTGTGTACGTGCAGGAGTGTGTGTCTGTGTGTGCTCGTGGCCTTGGAGTTCCCATGCAGTGGTGCACTCTTTGGACTGCATGCAGTGTGCAGCCTCATTGTGTGCGGGTTGCCAGCAGTGAGCTGCATACAAAAAGGAAAATATTTCCAACTGATGTGTTGTGAACAGTATTTCTGCTATATGTCAGGATGTATGCGTGTGTGTTGTTGTTGGCGGTGTGGGCGTGAGCGTGATGGTGACACACAGGGAGAGCGCGCTGTGTTTTTCCTCAGGGTAGCTCGTCACTAATGTCGGAAATCTTTCCGCTAACATGTGATGGGCTGGTATGATTTGGTGTTTCCGGATAAAGCTCAGTCCCGCTAGTCCGAACAGAGGCCCAGTGGGCTTCCACGTCGCTCAGTAGCCCAGCAGGGAGACTGGGGTAGTGGGGGGCGGTGTCACTTTGTCGAAGCAGTCGGCGAAAAAAATCTTCACAATAGTCCAAAGCATGCAGGACATAACCTGCCATTTTTCTTCGGGTGTGAAGACTGAGCTAAATTCAACGTGACAGGCTTCAGTCTGCTAGATAAATGGAGGGTAGAAGAGACGAGGGTAAGAGAAATTTTTGTTTGTCTGTGCCAGATCCAGTGGAAATAATCAAACGCTGCTTCACCATCATCGGCCCACGTAAATGCAACATGTTTGGGTGGAAGGCAAAGCAAAAGGGCAGCTCTCTGGGCAACGTCATTAAAAGTGCACCTGGTAACAGCTCAGTCCCTGCAAACCTCCCACTGCTTGGTGAGAGTGTGTGTGCACACGCACACCCAGGCTGCCTGCATGAGCTGCTCCTTTTTAACCCTGTGATAAAGCTGGAACATTTTGTTTGTTTTGCGATGTTTTAGTGGCGATCTTGGTTCCGCGGATAGATTGGTGCGATGCTGAAATGCGGCTGCAGGTTAAGAGACAGGCTTTGCACCTTTTTAAGATTCTGATGCCACGCTCCGCCCTGTCCTCGAATGATCGGGATTTCATTGACTCCATCTTTGTGCTGAGTCAGGCTAAATGAACTGAAGCTGTTTATACTTCAATATACCAAGTGGTTTAATTGACACAAGAGTGCAGCTTTTTGGCTTTTCACAATATGACTAATTACTTCAATTACTGCATTAATTATTTGTACATTCTGGAGTGAAATCCCTCACTTGAACAAGAGAGATGAAGAGGAGACAACGCAAAGAACTCTGTCAAAGGTCCAACTTCCAGACCTCAAGCACAACATAATTGAGTTGTAATTTGTCCCTAATTGTATTGGTGGTTGTGTCAGACAACGATCTCAATTCACTGCTTCCTAAGCTAGTGGACGTACCTCCAAGCCCTAAACTCAGGATGTGTCATATAAAGAGAGAATGGTCCACCCCGTCTTATTTGGAGAAATAAAGTCCCATCTCCCTTTTTGGTTTTGCCCTCTCAGCTCTTCTTTCCTCCGTGCCTCCTTTGATAACAGGTAGCACATTACCATGCTGTATGCAGCAAAACGCTGCTTTCTTCTAGATGGCTTAGTAGACAGTGAGCCCTAATGGTTCCCATTATAGGGCTTGCAGAGTTTACCACAGTGACTGAGACGCCTTTCCTAAACTGCTCCTGCAAATTTCAAGAAGTAAAGAGAAGTTCTCCCCTCTGCCTCCTTTGTAGTCTGAGGGTATAACACCGAGATGCCACATACGACAGGTGTTGGAGCTGAGCGTAGTGCTGGAGTAGCTAAGATTCCTCAGAGACACTGCTGGTCGGGAGTGTTTTCCTAAAGCAGGTGTATCATAGTTCAGTATGTTGGATCCGGTATGTTGCTCCCTCTGCTGTGTATCAAACCAAAAAAATGCAGTCATTCACTTTTTGTGTTCAATGCTGAGGTGGAAAAGAAAAAAAAGAGGAAAAATCCCATTAACAGGCCAGAGGGCATTGTATCACACATCCAATGGCACGTCAACTTTTCCATTTATATCACACTTTTGACCGGCGTCACTCAGGCCTTCCTCTCAGGATATTTTTATCCTGACAACAGGGTCAGACATTCGATGGAGGCGTGCTAACCCAAATGTTCTCCCCCCCATCTATAGCCGCGCTTTAAACCACCGGCACTGGGCGGGGCCTGGGGGGGGCGGGTAGCACGAAGTAGCTAGTCTGTGTGTTAATTATCTGCGGTTGATACGCGGTCGCGTCCCACCGGGTCCTGCAGCCGGGAGACGGCGTTCCGTTGTGGGCACGTTAGCGAGGCTTATTGGAACACGGGTAATGCGGTTTGACTCTTACCTTTTTGAGAGGCAACATTACATCACACATCACACCGAGTAATTGCAGCTCAGGCTCCACTCGCAGGTCCCTTTAGACTGAGGAGCAAAATGTCAAGTCTGTCATATTCTACTTGTAAAAGCTGCTTCTTCTGCCAGATCTTCCGCCACAATGTCCCCAACTCGCAACCCCCCACGCCGATGACACCCAGACGTACGCCCACTGCAGTACTGCTGACAGCTGCCTGCCCACCACAGCGCACCACAGCCCCCGAATACCTCCATCTTTTGGGAGAAAATGCAAGAGAAATCGTAAGATAAACAAAGAGTTCAATTACTGGCACTACGTCATACAAAATCAGTTCCAGGCATGAACAGATTTGCAGTTCCATCTTGAAGCGACGGAGCTTTATGGGTCAATGGATGGCGGGACATTAAGAGACGCTGGGAACCTTCCACGCATCTTAGCACATCTCAGTCAGTGTGTTTACATGCACTCGGGGCATTTTGTCCTTATTAAAGATGAAAACACGCACCAAGGCGCTCATGCACAGAATCGATAGGACGAGTGTTGCGTTGCGTAATAGCGTGAGGCGGATCGTCACGTTTTGGAGGTTCGCACTCATGATGTCGTACTAGGATTAGCATGTTTTTTATATGTGTTGATGTGTAATCTCATCATGTGAGATTAGGCGTTGTGTGTGTGTGTGTGCAAGGGTTGGCAGGCACACAGTTTCCTCATGTTTTGACCATGCTCACAATTGTGAAAAAACATATTTACCGTGATATTATTTCTTTTCTCGATCATGCAAAATCAATTACCAATGAAACCAAACTGGTTCGCGGGTTAAACTTCATCAGGTCACTTTTAAAGCTTTTCCAAAGAAAGAAAGAGCAGAGGGCACAATAGGGGACCAATGTTACATGCTGTTGATTTTGTGTATAGCACCAAAACCTCAGAACACCTGAATATGTCACACCTGTTCCCTCTGATCTTTTGGATTCTTCTCTCAAGTCTTTATCGCAAACTACAATTATGTTCCTCATCCCCCTTACTAGGTGCTGCCTTGTTCTGTTAAAAATAAAAAATAAATCACATCTTTAAATAGACATGTACGAGCCAACTTGCTGCCTAAGCGGTCTTCGCTTCCGTCTAGAGCGAAGGGAGAGAAAGGAGAAAGAGGGAGGACGTGTTGGCATGGGTAGGTTCCCGGTTACTGTCCAGGAAGGAACATGAGGATCTCCAGCCAGCATTGACAACAAATCAGTGGCCCTAGCTTCCTTCCACAGACTTTTATTTTGAAATCAATAATAGATTCCTAGTTGGGCTTCACATTTGGTGCTGAAATCATTACCACAATTAGCTTTCTTGGTATTGACATTATAATAATTTTGCATAACTATGAGCTTTGGGGAACATCTGTGTGTTGAGTAATGATCCCCACCTTGGTGGCTGTCCACAGAAAACACACCACCTCATCCTTCTACTTCAGTCTGGAATAGTCAGGCTCTCTTCCTCTTCATCCTTCCTGCAGGCATTGAAGAGAAGGTAGAAGGGCCCAGGAGACATCATCTCCTCGGTCTCCAGTGTCAAAGTCACTATCCCTCCCCCAAACTGTGAACCTGGCTGAGCACGGAGTAACTCGGTAATTGACATTGACATTTTCAATGGTTGTCAGAATAAGTGTGCTTCAGGACTCCCAGTCCCCAATTCAGCTTTATAGTTTCTTTCTTTCTTCTCCTGTGCCTAGAGTACTTACAGAGGCGATGATCCAGCTTATGGACAGTTGTCACTTTGTGTCCCACGTCCGTCAAAGTGGATGAACACACAGATTGAAAGGCGCGTGTTGAAAACGGGGCATCTTGGAAGCAAGGAGATCTGAATTGCATCCATATGTAAATGACCAGATATATTGTTGGAACAAACTAGATATACTTGCCATTCTCCTCACACCTCCTCTAGAGGAAACTGCCGGAACCTGCTGAAAATCACACAAGCTGCTTTTTTATTCCATTTTATACGCCTGCTGGACTTCTCAGCTTTTGAGGGATTTTACCACTGCTCCTCCTCTCTGCATGTTTCCAACACTGTTATGCTTCGTTGAAGAGGCAGGGAAGAGACTTGAAATTACTCCCTGCTTCCCACAGCTCACCTTTCCTCAGATACAACACACACACACACACACACAAACACGCTCACACTCGCAGTGCTACACGCGAACACTAGCTCTCTGGCGCTGGCTACGTACGTACACGCTACACTGTGCACTGTTCTGTGCACTGACATCCCCCCCTCTTGCCCTCCGTGCGCACAAACACACACACTCTCACAAACACACACACACTTGGGGATGAAGAAGGGAAAGGGCAGTGGGATGTACAGCTGTGATGGTGTGTCTCAGAGAGATCAGACTCTTTAATAAATGATGAACCCGAGGAGCAATGCAGTGTGTGTGTGTGTGTGTGTGTGTGTGTGTGTGTGTGTGTTAGTGGAAGGTGGCTGTTGGTGCAGCTGTTACTGTCAGTACAAAGGGGACGGCCGGCTACTCAAAGTCTGTTGTGATGCAGATTCAGTCCGCAGATTATTTTTTATTTACGCTTCACTTTATTGTGTTAGAATTGTGGATGTAATATCTGTAGCCGATGTTTTGACAGGACTGAAGTGTTTACAGTGTCAGATTTGCTGGTGTCAGGGTGTCCTTTGTCCTCTTCTCGGCATTGCTGGTTGCCTCTGCACTCAGTACTTTTAAAATCTTATTTCCAAGCATCAGCACGCAACACGAAATCATCAGTAGGACGGCAGCCAAAGGTTTGCCAGCACATCTTAGTTGACTTCAATGCGCATGATTGCGTTTCCTCTTAAAGGAGGAGACAACAGCTGCAAAACATAAATTGCGTCATTTAATGCCAAACGTTAACTCTCCTCCAATCGGTCAAATGAAATGGAAACACTGCTGACGGTATCGTGGCTGATGCGAAGCTCCAACGATGCGCTCAAGCTTTTTCACCCACTGCTGTGTGGGCATCTGCTGCGATGGAAGCTACTGGAAGCTGTGAAAGCTTCTTGCTTAATCAATGAACCGCAAATGGTTGGCTTTGCTTTTTGGACTTTTATCTGTTCTGGGTTTTTTTTTGTTTTGTTTGTGTCCTCTCATTGGGTCTCAGTTGCTCATATGTGACAATGATTATTTAGAAATCTATACACTTTGTAGGCTTCCAGTAATTACAAGACACAGCCCTTTTAATTGCTCCTGTTGTGTGCGCATTTTAAACGGAATCAAACTTCAATTACAAATATGATAAATGTGAATTATGCCTTTTGTAGTGTTATGTGCAGTGTAGCAGTGTTGAGGTTTCATCGGCCTGATGAGTAATGTGTGTATTCACATTTCAAGTGGTAGATAAGACAGAAAAATTTGATTATTTACTTCATACAGTAGGTTAAAAAGAAGAAAATTACCCAAGTAAAATTGTATGCCAAAAAGTACCGCATCACCGTGAGACTGATGTAGTATTACCACCAGGTTTGCTTCGTGACAGTGAGAAGAATTAGCCTGACTGCTCACAAAGATCGAACGTTGGAGAGCAAACCCAAATATTGCTAATTACAGATTGAACCCCACGGCTACGATCTAAATCGTGATAGCTCCACCTACCAGTCAACGGGTGCACCTACACCAATTACAGTATATTAGATTCTGAAGAGCTTGGTAAACTTAAGTCCAACAACCAAAGCACCTATCAAGAGTGCTGGGGTCATTACTCTCCATTATTCTCCACCTGTCCGTTGGAACGCCGCGCGCACACCATGCATCGACCACAGTGGCGACAGACTGGCAGGGTGTGAACATGAATTAAGCAGAATGCAGCAGGCCCCACATCGCGGAGAGGTTGACGGATGCTGCATGATGACTCCCAGGGTCATTAGGTGTCAGTTTAGTTGATAGATGCCATCCACAGAGGGGTAATTCTCCCTCTGACAGGCCTGTCGCTCTCTGCCGTGATGAAATACTGCTCTGATGAATGCTTTCACACATTCCCAACCCTGGTCTGTTTTTAGGCCGAGCAGCCATTTTTAATCATGCCATGTCACAGGAGTTGCCGGCCGTCTGAATGCACGGGGGAGGCGGTCAACTCCGATTTCTGGGGTGCCGGGACACGCATATCACGGCGATCCGAACCGAGGTACGTGCACAGACGTTTCATCAAAAATTACCCCCAGATTTTGTATCGCTACGGCTTGGTTCTTCTCAGCGCGGGAGATCAATGGCTGTGCGGTCGCTTTAGATTTAATTATCTGTAAAGAGCCAGAAAATCTATTTCCACATTGCTAACACGACACGGCCTTTAACCTTTGAACCCTCCTCAGGGCATCAGCCAGGAGGATCGATCCCAGCAGGAACGGGCGGCTGCCCATTCTAACAGGGCGTCCTTTGTCATTTGAGATCAGAGAAACGTACCCAGTATGTTTCCACACTGAAGAAAAGGAGGCCATTGTTAATCCTCGCTAGTTAGCTTTTTAAGTGGTGAGGGCGGGGCTGGCATCCTGGAGGTGATACCTGGGACACAGAGTCTGAAGGAGTCGTCTCTTTTGGTGTGAAGCTCTTTAAGACGACACACTGAGGTTTGTCTGGATGTTTGGCTCTTTCGCTTTGTGGGAACTTTCTGCCCTATTTATGGTTCATTCCTCTGTCTTGCCTAAAATGCACTCTGTGAATAATTAATGGTCGCAGCCTATTGCACTCGTTAGACAGTCGGAGGGCCGGGACTAGCCTGCACCTACCCCCAAACACACACACACACGCATCACAACTCAGATACACAATGGTCGACTTGGTAGTAAAGAAAAAATGAACGAGCATTTCGTCATTTGCGAAAATAACGAGAGATGGATGGATACATCGTGAGACGGCGGGATGTACAAGGAGGATGGATGGTTGGACGGTGGATGGACAGACAGATGGGTAGATGGATGGATGGATATTCACCCTTTCGCTGTAGCACCGCCTTCCCTGGGGCACACAGCAAACAACTAAACAAGCCTTCATAAAGCCACACACACACGTGCCGTTCTGTCTCTCCCAGTCCATCGACCCAGCTTGGCTGCTCTCAGCTGGATACGTGTCATTTGCGACAGCCTTCCCTGTTAGGGGGAGAGCGAGGGCTGCGGAGGGTGTGAAGGAGGAGAGGGAGGAGAGGGAGGCTCGTGGAGGGATGAGGCCGGGGAGGAGGGGAGCAGGAGAGGAGAGAGGAGAAGAGAGTGCGGGGGTGTTGATGACGACCACGCACAGGGGAAAAGACAAGAAGGGGAAACGTGAGGGGTGGCGCTGTGCGCACGCGTGTGTGTGTGACCTGACTCGCTGGCTGCGGCCACAGGTCAAAGGGGAGAGGGTGCTGTTCAGTCTGACGCACTTTTGTCTGCTTTGAGGCTAGGAAGATAACACTACCCTCCTCTTCCTCCTCCTCCTCCTCTCTCCACCACTCCATCCTCCCCCCTCGGCCGACTGAGAGCACGCTCGCTGCCTGGCACATTGTCATGTATGTTCACGTGTGCTCGTGTGTGTTCTGTGTGTGTTCCCACCCGTGTTCTGTGTGGCAGGTTTCTGTGGGGATGTTGCCATGTGCCAGACACCATCAGCTGCTTCTCTCTGCCCAGGTAGGAAACAACAATAGTCATTACTATTCAATTATTAAGCACTGCAACAACAAGTATCAGTATTATCAATTTCTCCGTATTATTATTACGATAATTGCTATCATTTTAATTATTATACATTAGTGTTACCTGCACTGTGTTTGTGCTATCATAATTGCATTTATTATTTGCAACATGGCTGCTGTTGTGAGTATTCTTTATTTTTTGGGTAATTACACCCAATTTTCTTTAAACACTTTTGACGTATCGGATTCATTTGAGCATCTTTGAAAAGGTGAGGGAAATGAAATTCCACTTCACATTTCTGGATGTGTGTCTTTATCTGTGTGGTCACTTTGCAGCCATAAGCTATAATGAAATAACATCTCACTTAGGTGGAAATGTGTGGAAAGTTTCCCAGAAATATTTTCTGGGCCCATTTGGAAATTGATTTCATGAGCAGCCATTTACACCGAAGCGTGCAGCTAAAATAGGCCGTTAGGCTCAATTTGTTGAACGGCCCCTAACCCAAACCCCCCCCCCCC